>PJEM01000033.1:93114-330313 GCA_004023845.1 Helogale parvula | reverse complement strand
GCAGGAAGAACAAAGGTCAGGTTGTGAACGCAGATCCCAAAAAGCCATAAGATATGGCACCTCGTTCCATTTTCCCTGCCTCCAACAGAAATTTTCTAAATCCATAAGAATTTGGAAATCAAGGGAGCCTTCAGGAGGCCACTGAGATTCGTTATCCAGCTTATAAAGGGGCCACACCTTGGTACAGAAACGGACTAGGTGGTTTCAGTTAAGGTCATTAGCATAACCAAAGAGTGGGAAGTTTTTCAGGAGGCATTCTAAGGGAGTAAGCATGCGCTCGGGTTTGGACTTATTGTTCCGCATTTTAAGGCCTTGGAGAATCACAGGAAAAAAGAAGGGTGTCCCCCAGATTTTTCCTTTGATCCAGAAACGTCCTGGAATGTGATCAGAGACATCTCTCTGGTCATGGGCCTGGACGGAAAGGGAGGCATCTGGGTTGTGGGGCGTCCCCCACCACCAAGAAGCCGGAGAATTCGGGGGGAGTCCTGACGCACATGCGATTAAGGACAGGATCCCCGGAGAGGCTCGGATATTTGGGGGATTTACCAATTAGCTGGTGAAGTAGAGTTCAGTCCTGGACCAGGGGCTTTTTCCATTTCCAGCACCAAGGTTAGATCCCAAATCGGAGAGGAAAAAAGCTCCACAAGAGGTGGAAAGCAAGTAACAGGACAGGGAGATGGGAAACTTAGAAGGACATTTGCTGCGCCCACCTGGCCGCCCCCCTTGTGGAGAATTAGGTACCTCTTGGCATTGGCAGGCTGGTATTACCCCTGGCTTGGATCAGGACTCGGTCCCGATTCTGCCCTTAGTCATATGAGGTTACCACGGAACCACAGGTTGGGGCTCACTCAAGTTCCGTAGGATCTAGTCCAGTGGAGCTATAGAGGCAATCACACACACATTCACACACGTGCACACAGAGAGTCCACTCAAGAGAGGAGTGGCTCCCCCACACAAAGCTGGGGACTCAAACCTCCTCTCCTGGGTTTTGGTACCAGATGTAAGATTTAATAGATGGAGGCAGAGACGAAAGGAAAGAGGGAAGCTAGGTTATGGAGCCAAGAAGGACTTTATTTGGGGTCTGCAGTCCTCAGGCGAGGTTCCGTGACTCAGGTACCGGGCAGAGTCAGGGAAGTCGCTAGGCGATGGGTGGGGGGATTTAAGGGTGAGGGGTTTCAGGTTTGGTCTTGGGGTCCTGATTACCAAGTAAGGGCATTTTAGGGTCACGGCGGGACAGGATAGGTTTCCTGTCTCGTCGGGGTGGGGGAAAACTGGAGCTTCATGATTGGCTGTTTCCAAATGGGGCAGGACATCCTAGGTCTGCAGGTGAGGGGTGGGGGTCGTCTGTGCATGTGTTCTCCTCCAGCCCCCAGAGAAATGGCCGCTTGGTCACCATCCCAAGGTGACTTCCAAGGTGACTCTTACACTTAATGCCTACATTCCATTTCATTATTTTTCAACCTGTTCTCTAAGGTATATGAGATAGCACTTTCTGCATATGATGTGACTTCACCCACCTCCTCATTTTGAAAATCACAACTCTCTAATATGTTTTTGGTAATTGCATGGGCTAGAGTTTTTGAATATTTAACGATATGTAGAAATATTGACGGGACATTTGTTTTATTTCTGATAGTGAAATGGTTCTTGGGCTTCACCAGTAGTATTTTTTTTTATTCTTGAATTTATGGCCAGAAACCTGTGCTGTCTTTTGAAATTTTTCTTTACAATATTTGTGAATATGACATCGATTCTTATTTAACTCAAGTACTTAATTTATACCAGTAATAGATTACCTAATACAGATTTTTGCAATTCTGGAATATGTCTTACTCAATTATGTTGAGATCCTTTTTGATATAAATTCTGCTATAAGAATTCAGGTTGGCTTCTAGCAAGGTATTCGAAAGTGTATTACTTCAAAGATACCTAATTACATGAAGTGCTATGTTAAAATCATCTTCCTTCTCCAAATGGTTTTGAAAATGCTACATAAATTTAATAATTTATGTATATGTGTATTGTATTGCAAAATTAAAGCCATTCAATTTTATAAATAAAACTCAGGTTATTGCAAATTTGTTTGACTACAAGGTCTTTATTTTCTCCTGGAAATAATATATTAAAATGCCACTGATAGTGTTTTAATGAGCACTCTGTGAAAATTGGCTGTATTCATTTCCTATGGCAGTGGTAAAAAATGATCAGAAATCTAGTGTCTTAAAACAACAAAAATGCATTCTCTAAAATCTCTGGAAACCAGAAGCCTGAGTGTCAGTAGGCTGAGGCTCCACGGGAGGGCTCCAGGGAATAGTCCTTGCCTGTTCCTACATCTTGCCAGTGACCAGCAGTACCCCCACTTGTGACAACATAAATATAATCTTAGCCGCCTTCATCCTTGGGTATCTGTATCTTTGTGTGTCAGCATCTTTCATCTTTCTCACATGAAGACATTGGTCACTGGATCAGGGTTCACCCTCAGGCACTATGACTCCATTCTAACCTGACACATCTAGAATGACCTAATTCCAAATAAGGTCACACACAGCTAGCACGGGGGAGTATTCAACATATCTTCATAAGGGACACAACACTGACCTAAAGATACTGAGTTATATTACCATATTATAATAGTTATTATAATTTCTGATTGGTGGGCTTTCTTTGCCAACATCTCCTCCGACAATGCATCCCTTCTATGTCTTTAGTTTATAATACAGCCGTCTACCCTCATCTCATGGAGACTGGCATAGTGGGAAATTTGTCAGACGTAGATTCTGTTCTCAGTAAAAGGAAATGTCTCAAGTCAGAGAAAAAGCTTCAATAATGAACAGAACCTAACACACATATTACAAATCAGGAAGCTTAAAAAAAGTCTCAACTTAGGCAAGCTATTACTATGATTAGGAGTATATTATGTTGGAGGATTAAAATTGCATGCATTTCATTGCGATGTTGTATATAAATGACTTCTCCAATGGTTCACATTTAATCTCCAAGTAATTTTAAGGTAGTTATACTATCCTTATTTTAGCGCTAAAGAAATCGATAGTCTCAGAGAAACTGTTGAATGGTCCAAAGAGAAAGTTGGTTTTGAAAAATTTGGCAGGTGCTTTAATCTTTATCCAATCAGCTTTTACCAGACCTTAGTGCCCGGGATGCTGTTGTTCGGCAAAGCCAAAGGTCAAGATGAGAAGCTGCATAAGGCCAGTCACTCTTGCATCCATCTGTCCTTGCTCCAGATCATGAAGACCCGCTGTGCATAAAGACTGCACTTCTTTCCTTACAACTCTCAAATCTTATACAAGTTCCTATGTTCAGTCAACCAGAAAGAGACAAGAAAAAGATCCTAAAAAACAATTCCCAGTTTTACCAAGCCAATAATACAAAACTATAACACAATGGTTCAACTTTAGAACTGGATATCATCTTAGTCGATTGCTTAATTTGAGATTTAAGGATTGAGCTGGCAAGATGGCAGAGAAGTAAGGAGTTCTGTACTTCCCACATTCATCTCTCAAATAAACAATGGCTGAAGCCAAAGGACTCTGAACCACAAGAGTCTGGGAGGAAAAGAGACAGAGTCCACTAAGAAGACAGCCTCATAGTTGTGTGTGATTGAGAACTGGGGAAGATAAAAACAGGCTGGGACATGGAGGTATGCAGGGGAGGGACTCCCTTCTGTGGAGAGACAAAAGGAAGAGAAAGTGGGGCTGGGGAATTGTAGAACTATACCTGGAGAAAAGAAACACCTCATCCAGGGATGGAGAGGGAACCTATCAACCCATATCAAACTAAAGGGCTTTCTTAAGAGAGAGATCCCATCTTAACTATGGATCTTTCTTTGGGCTGGGTGCCCCAGTTGCAGAAATTCCCTCCAGGATAGACACTGCAAGGGCACAGTCAGCATCACGAGGAACCGGTTCCCTGCTCAACCCCCTGCTAGGAAGTGCCCCTGCTTGTGGGATTACATTTTGGGTGGAATCATTGCTGTGCATGGATTAAGTCTGGAAATGAGGCTGGGTGGGGGACATAGAACACAGCTCACCTTGGCTGCACATGTCGTACAGTGAGATCAGACCCAAAAGAGTGTTTTGGAACACCTAATTCGAGAAGGGACTAGGGATTTGCCATTTTTCTCCCCACAACCACCAGGGCGGAGCCTCAGGGAGGGGACCAGGGGACCCACAGTGGAGGTGAGACCTGCCTACACCAACCCACGCCACTGTGCACTGGGTAGCTGCTTTTGTACCAATGCCCAGATAGATGCTGCAGAAACAAGCAACCCCTCCCCCAAGACCAGCACTGCTACATTGCTATAATTAACTCTAGATCAATTCTTGCTATTCATATATATTCTTCCTTATCTCATTCTTATCTCTCCCCTCCTCTAGACTCGTTATCTGGTTATAGGCTTGCTTAAACAGGCATATTTAATACATTTTCTTGATGCATATTCTACACCTCCTTCATTAACTTCGTTTCTCTCTCTCAAATTATCAGACTATATAGTTTGTCAGGGTAACATTATTTTTGTTTTTGGTTTTTTGGTGTCTTTTTTCTCTTCACCCCCTGACATATTCTCCTTTTTATCTCTGAATTAAGCCTTTTAATCTCTCTGCCTGGTCAATGTTCAATTTCTCTTTCTCCCCACCCATGTCATTTCTCTCTTTGTATATGCTCTTCCATCAGCATTGCCTCTACCCAGCTCTTTATTTGTAGCTGGGATTTATGGTTTTATGGTTTTAGACTGCTCTTTCTCTTTTGCTGTTTTTGTTTAGTGGGTTTTTTTCCAGTTTGCTTGTTTGTTTGATATGTTCGTGGGTTTGCCTGCTTTTGCTCCCTGTTTGTCTGTCTGTCTGTCTGTTTTCCTTTCCAGGGCTACCTCAAGAAACAAACAAACATGCTGGAGAATCCAAAATAAAATTACGAGTAGGGAAGTAAAATAACCAGAGTCACAACAAGAGAGATCAAGGAACACCATTAAAAAAACACTTTCTTAATGGATAGGCCTTGGACAGTCTATGAGCCTCCTTTAATATAGCAGTACTTGCAGGGGAGAAACACATAAAAAGCTTTTAAAACTGACAAAAGACAGAAAGTTAGCCAAAATGATGAAATGGAAACACTCTCCTATAAAGAAATTCTAGGAAGAAGTGACAGCTAAAGAATTGATCAAAACAGATATAAGCAACATAACTGACCAGAAATTTAGAACAACAGTCATAAAATTAATTGCTGGGCTTGAAAAAGGCGTGGAAGACAGCAGAGACTCTATTGCTAAAAAAAATTATGGACATTAAAAACAGTTGTGATTAATTGAAAAATGCTATAAATGAGGTGCATAATAAAATGGAGGTGGCCACTGCACGGATTGAAGAGGCAGAGAGGAAAATAGGTGAATTAGAAGACACAATTGTAGAAAAAGAGGAAGCAGAGAAAAAGAGATAAATTAATCCAGGATCATGAAAGGAGAATTCAAGAACTGAGTGATGCAATCAAATGAAATAATATCCATCTCATAGGAATTCTATAATAAGAAGAGAGAGAGGGGGGCTGAAGGGGTACTTGAACAAATTATAGCCAAGAATTTCCCCAATCTGGGGAAGGAAACAGACATTGAAATCCAAGAAGCAGAGAGAACTCCTCTCAGACATAACTTGAATCAATTTTCTGAATGATGTATCATAGAGAAACTGGCAAAATATAAGGAGAAAAGAGAATTCTGAAAGCAGCTAGGGATAAAAGGGCCCTAACATACAAAGGGAGACACATCAGGGTAGTTGCAGACTATCTACTGAAACTTGGCAGGCCAGAAAGGAATGGCAGGAAATCTTCAATGTGATGAACAGAAAAAATATGCAACCAAGAATCCTTTATTCAGCAAGTCTTTTATTCAGAATTTTAGTAGAGATAAAAGTTTTCCCAAACAAACAAAAATCAAACGAATTCATCACCACTAAACCAGCCCTACAAGATATCTTAAGGGAGACTCTATGAGGGAAATGTTGCAAGGAATACAAAGTACCAGAGACACCACTAGAAGCATGAATCCTACAGAAAACACAATGACTCTAAACCCATATTTTTCATTTTCATTTTATTTACACTGAATGTAAATGGACTATATCCTCCAATCAAAAGACAAAGGGTAGCAGAATGGATTAAAAAAACAAAATCCATCTATTTTCTGTCTATAAGATACTCATTTTAGACCTGAGGACACCTTCAGATTGAATGTGAAGGGATGGAGAAATATCTATCATGCTACTGGAAGTCAAAAGAAAGCTGGAGTAGCCATGTTTATATCAGATAAACTGGGTGTTAGAGTTAAGGCAGTAACAAGAGATGAAGAAGGGCATTATATAATAATTACAGTGTCTATCATCAGGAAGAGCTAATAATTATAAATGTTTATACACCAAATTCAGAAGCACCCAAATACAATAAACAATTAATTACAAACATAAGCAATCTTGTTGATAAGATTGAGCTAATTGCAGGGGATTTTAATACTCCACTTACAACAATGGATAGATCAGTTAGACAGAGAATCACTAAAGCAACAATGGCCCTGAACGACACATTGGACCAAATGGACTTGACAGATATATTTAGAACTCTACATCCCAAAACAGTTCAATACACCTTCTTCTCAAGTTCACATGGTACATTCTCTAAGATAGATCACATACTGGGTCACAAAGCAGCCCTCAATATATATAAAAGAATTAAGATCATACCATGCACACTTTCAGGTCACAGTGTTATGAAACGTGAAATCAACCATAGGAAAAAGTCTAGAAAACCTCCAAAAACATGGAGGCTAAAGAACACTCTACTAAAGAATGATTGGGCCAACCAGGCAATTAGAGAAGTTAAAAAAATACATGAAAACAAACAAAAAGAAAAATACAACAATTCAAACTCTTTGGGAGGCAGCAAAGACAGTCCTAAGAGGAAAATATATTGCAATCCAGGCCTATTTCAAGAAACTATAAAAAGCACAAATACAAAATCTAACAGTGCATCCGTTAACAGAACCTGTAAGGAGCTAGAAGCAGAGTAGCAAGAACACCCCAAACACAGCAGAAGAAGAGAGGTAATAAAGATCAGGGCAGGAATAAACAATATAAAATAACAACATCAACAAAAACCACTGAGCTGATCAATGAAACCAAGAATTGGTTTTTTGAAAAAATAAACAAAATGATAAACATCTAGTCAGGATTCTCAAAAATTAAAGAGCACCCAAATATACAAAATCATGAATGAAAATGGATTTATTACAGACAATCCCTCAGAAATACAAGCAATCATTAGGGAATACTATGAGATATTATATGCCATAAAACAGGGCAACCTAGAAGAAATGGACAAATTCCTAAATGCACACACGGTAACAAAATTCAAACGGGAAGAGATAGAAAATCTGAAGAGATCCATAACTAGTGAGAAATTGAATCAGTTATCAAAAGTCTCCCAACAAATAAGAGCCTGGGCCAGATGGCTTCCCTGGAGAATTCTATGAGACATTTAAATCTGAGTTAATACCCATTCTTCTCAAGCTATTCCAAAAAATAGCAATGGAAGGAAACCTTCTAGACTCATTCGATGAAGCCAGCATCACATTGATTCCCAAACCCGACAGAGACCCAGAAAAAAACAGAACTACAGGCCAATATCCCTGATGAATACAAATGCAAAAAATCCTCAAAAAGATACTAGCAAATCAAATTCAACAGCATATAAAAAGAATTATCCACCATGAAAAATGGGATTCATTCCTGGGTTACAGTACTGGTTCAATATTTGCAAATCAATTAATGTGATAATCAGATTAACAAAAGAAAAAATAAAAACCATATGATCCTGTCAATAGATGCAGAAAAAGCATTTGACAAAACAAAGCATCCTTTCTTAATAAAAACCTTCGAGAAAGTCGAGATAGAAAGAACATATTTAAACATCATAAAAGCCATCTATGAGAAGCCCACAGCTAATATAGTCCTCAATGGGGAAAAACTGAGAGCTTTCCCCCTGAGATCAGGAATATGAAAGGGATGTCCACTGTCACCACTATTATTTAACATAGTGCTGGAAGTCTTAGCATCAGCATCAGACAACAAAAGGAAATAAAAGGCATCAGAACTGGCAAAGATGAAGTCAAACTTTCACTTTTCACAGATGACATGATACTCGACATGGAACACCTGAAAAACTTCACCAGAAATCTCCTAGAACTGATCCATAAAATCAGCTAAGTCACAGGGTGCAAAATCAACATACAGAAATCAGTTCCATTTTTATACACCAATAAAGAAGCAACAGAAAGAGAAATCAAGAAACTGATACCATTCACAATTGTGCCAAAATCCATAAAATACCTGGGAATAAACCTAGCCAAAGATATAAAAGATCGGTATGCTTAAAAACTATAGAAAACTTACGAAGGAAATTGAAGAAGACACAAAGAAATGGAAAAACATTCATGCTCATGGATTGGAAGCATAAACAGTTAAAATGTCAGTACTACCCAAAGCAATCTACACATTCAATACAATCCCAATCAAAATGGCACCAGCATTCTTCTCAAAGCTAGAACAAACAATCCTAAAATTTGTATGGAACCACAAAAGACCCTGAATGGCCAAAGTAATATTGAAGAAGAAAACCAAAATGGGAGGCATCACAATCCCAGACTTTAACCTCTACTACAAAGCTGTCATCATCAAGACAGTAGGGTATTGGCACAAACACAGTCACATAGACTAATGGAATAGAATAGAGAATTCAGAATTGGACCCACATATGTATGGCCAATTAATCTTTGACAAAGCAGGAAAGAGTATTCAATGGATAAAAGACAGCCTCTCTAACAGATGGTGCTGGGAGAACTGGACAGCAACATGCAGAAGAATGAAACAAAACCACTTTCTTACACCACACACAAAAATAAACTCAAAATGGATGAAGGAGACAGGAAACTATCAAAGCCCTAAGGAGAATGGGGGAAACAACCTCCTTGACCTCAGCCGCAGAAATTTCTTACTCGACACATCCCCAAAGGCAAGAGAATCAAGAGTAAAAATAAACTATTTAGACCTCATCAAGACCAAAAGCTTCTGCACTGCAAAGGAAACAATCAAGAAAACTGATAGGCAACCGACGGAATGGGAAAAGATAGTTGCAAATGACATATCAGAAAAAGGGCTAGTATCTAAAATCTACAAGGATCTCACCAAACTCCACACCTGAAAAACAAACATGGATGGACCTTGAGGGTGTCATGCTAAGCGAAATAAGTCAGGCAGAGAAGGACAGATACCATATGTTTGCACTCATAGGTGGAACAGGAGAAACTTAACAGAGGGCTATAAGGGAAAGGAAGGGGGAAACAACAGTTAAGAAGAGGGAGGGAGGTAAACCATAAGAGACTCTTAAATACTGAGATCTGAGGGTTGATAGGGGTGGGGGAGAGGGAAAATGGGTGATGGGAATGGAACAGTGCACTTATTAGGATGAGCACTGGGTATTAGATGAAAACCAACTTGACAATAAACTATAAAAAATAATAATAAAATAAAATTTTACGCAAAAAAGAGATAAGGTGTTTGTAATTCCTAAAGTCTTAATGATAAGCCACAGTTGAAGAATATGCAAAAAAAAATTACTTTTAAGCCATTATATACTCCTCTCTTGGATTCAGAATATCCTTTATGCTAAGGTGTCCATCACTCCATCCTCATTTTAATAAGTATTACTGTTTCATTGAGAACATTTTAGTTAATTTAATTAGGTTTAAACTAACATTGCAAAACTGAGATGCAAAAGTTAAATATTTTCTGAAGAAATATTCTAAAAAATTACTTGTATGGATAAAATAGTATCAAAAACAAATCAGGTAGCACATTTTATTAAAGCTTTATTTCAAAGATGTGATTCTCCAATTTAAGACCACATAAGTATTTTTTATCATCATTTTCATAATTTAATTTGTGAAATAAATGCCTATTTCCTGACTTGAAATTCTGCACTATTTATTAAAATGGTGGGAAATTTGTCACTCAGGCTAAAGGAAGAATGTAGCACTATAGACAGCAATACTTGGAAATATTACATTGAAACAGGTTAATAATGTATTACTTTTTTTGAAATGTTAATTTAAAAATAAACACAGATCATTCTCAAATGGAGGAACCAATTTTATATATTTCCTACTGAGAGAAAACAGTTGTGCTCTGCACATAAATGGATTAGTGGACTATGTAATGAATTTTTTATACATAGTAAAAGTAGGTATTTTCAAGTAAATCTCATTGAAATGAATAGATAAAAATGGTCTCATCTGAACTTTACAAACTTAGCTTCAGTGATTCATGTCTCCTCCCCACAAACACATGCACACAAATATACACAAATGCACACAAACACACACACACGTATGACTCAGGCACAAGAAGTGAATTCTCTGAAACAAAGAAAATAGCCAAAATATTGCATAAAAGCTAAAAAGAATGCATTTTTAGAGAACTTACTGACAATAGAAAAACTATTCACCTTTTACATTAAGTGTCATGCCCACAGCTAGGGATTCAGAGGCCAGAGGCTTGAGAAAGAAAAAAAAAAAGTTTAAATAGAGAAGAAAAAGTACAAAAGCAAATACTCCTATATTTATGCACAACTTTTTTTCTCAGCATATTTGGAGTGGTTAAAGATGGTTTTATGGTCTGAATTGTGTTTTTCCAAAATGCATATCTTGAATCCCTAACCCCTAAAGGGATGATATTCAGAAGCAGATCTTTGGGAGGGGATTAGGTTGGGGAGGTGGGCCCCTCAGGATGAGATTACTACTTTTGAGGAGACACTAGAGAGTGTGGTGCTCTCTCGCCAGCATGTGAAGACTCAAGGAACAGGGAGCCATTGTCTGCAAGCCAGAAGGAAAGCGTTTGCCAGTGACTGAGTCACCTGGTTCCTTGATGTCAGACTTCCCAGACTTCAGAACAAAGGAAAACAATTTCTCTCATTCAACCCACCCAGATTCTATTATTCTCTTATAGGAGTTCATGCAAATGAAGGTGGCTCAGAGGAACCAACTCCTACGTTTTTCAGACTGCGCTTAGATCAGATGTCCAGTGAGTGGACTTCCATTTCGTCTTAGATTATTGATCTCTTCCAGCCACTGAGGCGGCCACAGATCCAGTCCCAACCTGTTGCCTTTGGCGACAACCAGCTGGTTAAGAAATCTCTGTTGAGCATCCCAGCTAAGCTATGTGACTCCATTTGGTATGGTCCTTACAGGATCTGTCATTGCGAAGACAGCAGAGGGGGTGGTCTACTGTCCGCACGCACATCTGCACACAGCTGTGGAGGGAGCACATTGCTCCCTGGACACAGAAACTCAGAGGGACTGCTGATCACCTTGTTCTCAATGTCCGAAGGTACAGTCCCAAGGGTAGGACTGGCCACGTTTTAAAACAGAAGGGGAAGGATTGGGAGGAGTAGGGAGAGGCCATGTGAAATCCCTGGTGAGAGCACTCTCGGCAGTGACCCTGATCTCTCTTGACATAAACCCAGTAACTCGGCTTGCAGCTGAAAGGTAACGATCCATCGATCGGTACCACGCTCATGGAGGAATGTCTGCCTTAACAACATCTGTGCATTCTGAAAGGAGAGCATCATTGTTATTTTGAAGTAATTGATATAAAAATGTTCAGTCAGATTCAAAGTTCCAGATGTATTGTCTCAGAGTTCTAAAACTGCATTTGTTAATTAAAGTAAAAAAAAAAAAAAAAAGGCACATCTCACCTCTTGTGCCTGTGGTCTCGACAAATTCACAGAACTATTCACTTATGTAAAGGTTGGATTCTTGGAGCTCCACTGACTAGGTATTTCAGCCAAACTCTGCAGCGGTTCAGTATAGTCAGTATGTAGGCAAAGCAACTAAATTACTTGAATACCTTTTGGGAAGAGATTTGTGAAATAGTGAATAAATATATAACTTACAAATAAGAAAATACAGGTATTGGGTATAATTGGAAAAATTAATGTCCCTTTTTCACCTACATTCTCAATAATGATGTGCTCTCCTACCTTCCTATATACTCTCTAATTATATTGATTTTTGTCCTCTATTTGAATGACTGCATGTCTCTGAGAATTGATGATTTTACCTTGCGTTACACCTCTATTCTTACTCTCCTAACAACTAAATAATACTAAATTTTCCTACTGATTAATAAATATAAATACTTTTCCAGGACAAATGCAGTTTTCTAAAAGAAACTGTGACCAAGAAAAATAAGAATTAAATAATTACAGTTACAAGGAAAGATTTAATTTGAGTCCTTGGAAAGTATCACTCTTTCAAAATCTATGAAAAACATTTATAAGAGTGAGTTTTACAAAGCTGTTTGTCACAGAGAATAAAAAATTCATGTAAAGAGAAAATTTGATTTAAAATTTTAGCATTAAAGAAAATCATTGTTGGAAAATGACTTATTCAAACAAAAATATTTAAATAATAGTGCTGGATAGTGACTTGTTCCACTAATGAAGGGATTCAATATATGTTGATTATAACATTTATGAAAGCATCACAATTTGTCTAGGAGTTTTGAATACTATTAAGTGCCATTTTCAAAAACTCTATTTTGCTAATTAGAAATTATGAGAATTGCAACATCTATGTCATATTGACTAAACTACTAATGTTTACAATCTTGTCAAGTTTCACTGAGTCCTCTTTCACTGCTGCAAATTATGGACACAGGACAAAAAGTGATGAGCCTAAAATAATCTTATCAAGATTTCAATAAGCAGTTATTTCCCTATATTAATAAACCACAAATCTATCCATATATAGTCTAGTTTGTGTGAGTTTATTATGTTTAGGGAACAAATAAAGACTTGAAGTTTTCTATTTCATTAGGCATTATAATATACCATTAAACATATCAGCCCAATGCAGGAATATGATTTCCTTTTAGTAGGTTAGTCTATAGTAGATTGTTATGTTTAGAAACTGTCCACTGACCTACAAATAGTATAAAATTTAGTTATTCTTGTTGAGTGATCTGCAATTGTGTTGAACATTTTCCTGTACAAATAGCTACTCAATTTCACCATTATTAATTCTTTTAGGAATGGAAAAATTAGATACTTTCGCTAGCTCTATTAAAGGGCAATAAGAGACTACTTTATGCCTTGGCCATATAACATTAAATTTATAAAACTAATTTGGTAAGAATATGATTTTATTTTATTTTTACAGGTGTCAAGTTGGCTGCCTTCAGGTATAATTTTATGGTCAGAAACATTTTATGTGCCCAGAATAGTATCTTATAACAAAATTAGGTTAGCATTTAAAAACCAGATTTTACATAAAAGCACTAATTTTTAGTGTCTCTTGATCAAGTATACTATGTGGCAACACATTACCCACAATCCAATATGGAAGTAATGGGGAGTGTCTCCTTGATTCGAAGGGAAGAGGCATTAATATTTTTTTGAAAAAATTTTACCATAATTTCCATTACTCATAAAACACATAAACAAACATGTTTAGAGGTGCCTGGGGGGCTCAGGTGGTTCAGCATCAGACTTCAACTCGTCCTGATCTCATGGCTCATTAGTTCAAGCCCCAAGTTTGGGCTCTGTCCTGGCAGCTCAGAACTTGGAATATGCTTCAGATTCTGTCTCCTGGTCTCTCTGTCCCTCCAAGCTCCCGCTCTGTCTCTCTCTCAAAAATAAGTAAACATTTTAAAAAATTAAAAACAAACATATATAGGGGTGCCTGGGTGGCTCAGTCAGTTAAGTGTCCAGCTTCAGCTCAGGTCATGATCTCACGGTTCGTGGGTTCGAGCCTCGTGTCAGGCTCTGTGCTGACAGCTCGGAGCCTGGAGCCTGCTTCTGATTCTGTGTCTCCCTCTCTCTCTGACCCTCCCCTGATCATGCTGTCTCTCTCTCTCTCTAAAATAAATAAAAACAGTAAAAAATATTAAGAAAATAAAAACAAACATGTATATATTCTAGCCATTTTTCTCATCATTATGTACTTGGACTTCATAGACATTTAGTTTGTGAGTCCTACAATATGGATAGACACACATACCACACACCCTGTAATTGCCGGAATCACAAAGCTAAGTATCATTAACACACACACACACACACACACACACACACACACACACACATTTCTGATAGTTTACAGGGCTGCAAATAAAGATAAACCCTTTGAATGGAGAAGGGCAAGGACTCTGGGAAAAAATAGAATTTTCATTTGTTTTCAATTTTCTGAGACCTTCTCTTCATTTGTCCGGAAATATCAGTATTAGGACTGCCATTTGCAGAGAGCTGACACAGTTTCTCTTCAATGGGTTTAGAGATATTCTGTCAACAGTGAGTTGGAATATCCTTTTCTGTTTGATCTAAAGTTGACATTTCCTTCAGGCTCTGTCCCTTCAATTTACTCAAATGTGCCAGTGCAAGACAAACGGAGGGACTTTTCATAGCATTTCTGGCAAATTAAAGAAATGGTCATTCACAATAAGTGCATTAAGCCAGTGTGACAACCAAGTTATGGCCTTTTACATTTGTGTTTGTATTAAAATACATGACCAGAAAATGATAGCCATCTTTTACCAACATAAGGTACTAAAAGAAAAAAAAAAAAAAAGAAGGTATTCTTGTGACAAATATCCCTTAACAATCTTTCGACATCCTTTTTAAGATGTTCATTTATTTACCTTGAGAGAGAGACAGAGAGAGAGAGAGAGCATGCATGAGCAGGAGAGGGGCAGAGACAGAGGGAGAGGGAGAGAGAATCCCAAGCAGGCTCTGCACTGTCAGCACAGAGCCCTCACCCAGAGCTCGATCCCATAAACTGAGCTCCTGACTTGAGCAGAAATCAAAAGTCTGACGTTCAGTGGACTGAGCCACCCGGGCACTCCTTTTCACATCTTTAATACTGAAAATTAGTATCATATGTAAAGAAATAGATGACATTTATTTTATAGTGGAACAAGGAGGGACCTCTAAAATGTATCAGCTCTACGAACTGGAATGTAATGAACAGATCAATAAAGTTCAAACTATTCCCATGAAAAACTGATCTAATTTTACATGGCAATGTGCTTCCAAAGGAAAATTCTTTTCATTTAAAAATGAAAATACTGAATCTGCTTTTAAAATTTACAATCTATATAATACTTGCATTAAAAACCCTCATGTGATTCAATCTTCACAATTTTCAGATATATTCATCAGCCTAAAATTGGAAAACAGTGCAGTTTCAAGTAAAACCTAACTGAGTTGTCCATTAGCCTTTTTCTTCCCTTAGACGTGCCAATAACAGGCATTCAGAACATTCAGAACAGTGACTATTAACTATGATGATCCTCTGTGGTTTTTAAAAAGTGAATTTAACTCTCTGCCTTTCAGCTTCCTCAGTGACAAAATAAAATATTTGAATTAAGTAGTGTGCGTGTTTCTTCCATTCTAAAATCCTATGCTGTAATTATTCTAAGGTAGCCATTTGACAGGACAAAGGAGTCTATTTGAATCACAGGAAGTAAGAGAATCAGGACGTTCAATATAACAGTGTTTTTTCTTCTAACCTCCATATCCCTATCATCCTTATAGCTAGAGTTTAATCAGAGTAACTCACAAATATGGGAAAAGTTTAGTTTCTACTGTTTTTGTAACAAACAAAGACAAATTTAGGTGGTTTAACCCAACACGAGTTTATTATCAGATAGCGCAGGACGTTAGACGTTGGAAGTTAGACCTTCTAGGCTGAAGTCAAGGTGTCTGTTGCACTGGCTCTATTTGAGAGGGGAAGGGAGAATCCATTTTGTTGCTTTCTTCAACT
Organism: Helogale parvula; assembly: GCA_004023845.1. Classification (NCBI taxonomy): domain Eukaryota; kingdom Metazoa; phylum Chordata; class Mammalia; order Carnivora; family Herpestidae; genus Helogale; species Helogale parvula. The sequence continues at coordinate 314,439 of PJEM01000033.1, read as the reverse complement.
TTAGGGGCCACCTGCATTCCCTGGTTCACAGCAATTTCCTCCTATGACTCCAGTTTCTTGCCATTTGTGCTACTATTCAATTCTGATCTTCCTATTTCCTGATAATAGGATCCTTGTCACTATATTGGTCCCACCTAGGTAACCCAGGTTATTCTCCCTACTTCGAGATCCTTAATTCAAGCACGTCTGTGACGTTCCTTTTCCTATGTAATGGACATAGTCACAGACTCCAGAGGTTGGGACGTGGATTGGGGAGCCATTACTGAGCCCACCACACCCAGGCCTGAAAGAAACACTGTTTCAAAGTTGTAGAACTCTCTTAAGGAACTAGTTATCTTAACCGTCTTCTAGCTCCTTTTACACATTGTCACTGTGCCACTGGGATTTCCATACACTTAAAACAGGATTCTAAAATGGACTCAAACCACTGTTCCCAATTCTATCACCAGATTCTGAAGTAAACAGAGTGTGTGGGGATGTAAGAAATGTAACAGAGGCTTTTTCTCAGGTAATCCTCTTCACTCACAAGAAGAAGCACTGTTTTGATGATTGTCAACATAAATTAGTTTTGCTTATTTTAGAACTTTATGTAAACTGTATGTTTATGTATATAGCTTATTCATTTAGCATACTATTTTTGAGATGAATTCACATTGTTGTGCATATCACTAGTTTTTTCTTAATTTTTACTGACTCATATTCCATTAAATACACTACAGTTCATGTAAGCATTCTATTGATGGATATCTGGGCTGCTTTAGGGTTTTTTAGGGTGTTTTTTTCTTTGCTTTTATGAATAAGTCTTTTATAAACATTTTTGTAAAATTCTTTTAAATGGTTATAAAATGAATAAGTGGATATAAGTAGAGGTTTATGGTTAGATTTATGAAAAATAACCGATTTCCCCCCAAAAGGTTTAACATTTTACCCTTCAAACAACAATGCATTAGAAGGAGCTGTTCCACATCCTTTGCAACATTTGGTATTGTTAAAATTTAACTCTTCTAGGGGCTGTGTATTGGTACCTCATAGTGATTTTAACTGCATTTTCTCTCATCACTGTTTTATGTGTTTTTGACCATGTGGATGATTTACAAATCTTCATTTGTGAGGTGTATTGCAATGTTTTGTTTATCTTTCTGGAGCATTTATCTTGTTACCACTGAGTTGTTTGAGAAACTGTCATTTACCATAAGGAAATATATAGATTAAAAGAAAAAGACATAGCATGCAAATATTAATCAAAAGAAGAGTGGGATAGCTAGGTCAATATCACCAAGTTTAGTTCAGAATAATAAATATTAATATAGGGTATAGAAACATTCCATAGTGATGCGTGTCAATTTACCTGGAAGACAAAGATGAAAAGGCAAGTAAATGCACACAGGAAAAAATCTTTGTGACCTTGAACAGGGCAAGAATTATTAAACACAACATCAAGACAGTGATTTATTTTTAAAAAATATAATCTTGGAATATTGATTATAGCAGGGTCGCAGGATTAGTTAACATGGCAATTAACATACAAATGTCAATTGCTCTCTTACAGAACAATGAATGATTGCAATTTGAATTTAAAAGCGCAATACTCTGTACACAAGCTCCAACAACAGTAAACAATAAATATTCAGATGTAAATATGCAAGATGAGGAAAACTATAATACTATGATAAAAAGAAATCAAAAAGCTCAATTACTGGAGAAATATTCCAAGTTTAGGGATAAAAAGATTCAATATTGTCAATTCTTTCCAAATCAATTTATAGATTCAATGCAAAGCCAATCAAAATCCCCATAAATTATGGCCTGGATATCAAAGAACTGATTCAAAAGTTTTATGGAGCCGCAAAGACCCAAAGTAGGCAGCAGGATACAGAAGAAGAAGAACAAAGTTAGCAAACAGACACTATTCAACTTCAAGATTTACTGTACAGACAAAGTAATCAAACCAGCATGGCATTGATGAACAGATAGACAAATAGATCAAAGGAAAAGAAGAGAGAACCAGAAATAGACCCAAACAATGATAGTCAACTGATCTTAAGCAAACAAGTCAAGGCAATTCAATAAAGACTGGTCTTTTCAACAAATGCTTCTGGAAATATTGGACATCTATATGGAAAAAAAAAAGAAGAATCTAAATACAGATCTCATGCATTTAACTTAACAAAAATCAAGACAAACTAGATTATAGATCTAAATGTAAAGTCCAAAACTATAAAACTCTTCTTAAGGACAACACAAGAGAAAATCTAGGTGGCCTTGGGTTTAGGGATGACTTTTTAGATACAACACCGCAAACAAGATCTGTGGGAAAAAGTTGATTGCATTAAAATTAATAACTTTCTGGAAGAAAAGATGAGATAAAATGTAGGAGAAAATATGTGATGTGCATATGATAAAGGATTGTACCTAAAATATACAAAGAACTCTTTAAAAAACAAAAAGATGTAAACAATTAAAAAACAAGCCAAGGATCTAAACATTGACCTACCAGGTGGCAAAGGAGCATATGAAAAGATGCTTAGAGTTACTGTTAGCAAATTGTAAATGTAAACAACAACTAGATACCACTAAATACCAATGAGTAAAAGTAACATGTAAAACATGTAAAATACATGTAAAACACTGACACACCAAATGCTGGTGATGGTGCAGAAAACAGAAACTCTCAGTAGAGAATCGGTTTTGCATAAGGCAGCAAAGACTGATACAACATTCACTGTTTTGCCCATGGTGGGGTTACCAAATCAGCCACAAAAGGTGTGAGGAAATATAAGTAATATCCTCTCTATCAATTAAAGGAAAGGAACAACTGGGTTTGACATTTTAAAAGGCTTTGTTTTCATTATTATGCATACTGGCAGACACCCTACAGGACACGTACAAACACACAGACATTCGAACTCAAACACTCCAAATACCAACAGATTAAAACATAGTTATCTGCATTAAAAACTTCATATTCCAATTAATTCCAAATTGATAGATAATAATGCACATTTCAATACTGGTAGTCAAATTTCATTGGTAATTCAAGTTGAACTTAGAAGCTGGGTTGGTAAATATGAAATCAGAATTAGGCAGTTTGAAGAAATGGTCTTAATGATTAATCTCAGCAAAATCTGGACATCTGTTGTACATATTCCAGTGTTAAGACATAAAATTTATAATTATGTATCTTAGAATCTCCTCCATAGAAAGAGCTAACGATTCAACACCCTGCTTTGCAAGTGTTATCTTCTGTGTAGCTGTGAGCCAGGGTTACAGCGACCTCTTCTGTACTCTGGTCTAGTGATAGAGTTTCTTTCCACAGGCAAACTCCCATCCTCTGCCTAGTCTACTGCTCTCGTGGTATGAAGGAACCTTCAAGAAGTGATCTACAAACTTTTACAAGTGAGTGTCCCAGAAGATCTTATGTCCTGGGATCAGCTAACTTACTTGGGGAAAAGGCAGGGGAAGGGCTCTTTCTTTCTAAAAGAAACCATTAATATACATCTGAATTTAATAAAACTTTCTGAATTTCAAAGAGACATGAGATTTAATCTTTTTCATTCGTTGTTCTTTGTATTTCTGTATAGTACTTGAAAGAATATAATTCAAAATTGTACTGTAGTGTGGGGAGCAGCTAAGATCTCAGCTGCTTGGCCATTTGCTAGCCGGATTTGTCACTCCCTGAGGGGAGTTGCAAAATAGGCAGGGGAGCGCCACTCCCTGTCAGAGAAGCCAAAAGACCAAAGATCAACCACCTGCAGGCAGGGTGGTATTGGCCCCTCAGGCGCTGTGCCAAAACACTTTAGTCCAGTTCCTCTTTTACTCCAGTCTTAATCCCTTAACCCTGTTTCCTAGCAACCGACCTAGGTCAGATGCCTTGTTTTTCCCGCCTTGAAAGCTTTATAAGAGACAGTTTTCTAAATAAAGCTCTCTCTCTTTTGCCTGATCGGAAATCATGAGTTGTGTCTCAACTCTCTGTGAGTCCCCTTTCCTGCCCTGTTTTCTCTTCCTCCCTCAGGAAAAGAACCCACGAGGACTCACCGCCCCGTGAGCCGGAGCAACGGGGACGGGACACGACACTGTAGAATATATTACCTGTTTCCTTCATAAATCATTAACAATGCCATTTTAACTTTTTAAAATAAAAATTTGTTTTAAGTTGCAAAGAATGAAGTCTCTCCTAAGAAAAGGATACATTTAGAGAGTTTAAATTATAACAAAAATCTGACTAGAATCGTTAAAAACAATTTAAGTACAAGACAAGACTCTATTTTATAAAATGAACTAAATATGCCCCAAGATCCATAATGACTTTTGCAAGGTGATATGTAGAGTAGAAAGGAGCAATATTTATATACAGATAGTGTTTTTATTACCTTCTAGGATAAGCAGAATAACATAATACATATCTGTGCTTTAAACTATTTTTACATTAACAGAATACTCCATGATTGAAATCTTCTCTTTAATTCTACTAAATGTTATAAAATTTGAAGGTACCCATAGTCCAATATGTCCATTTCAGTAGAGTATTTTTTTAATTTTACTTCTCATTCAGATTTAGTGAGCAGAGGTCCCTGAGGGACAGATGACTCCTCTCCCATTCGTATCTCTGACAACATCAAGGTCAGGAAGCATTCAGTCTAGATGGCAATCTTGCAGTAACATAATTTATTTTGACACTGCATTGCCAGAACATTTTGTTTCCACTCTGCATGAGAATCATTTAAAATAATTTCCTTCTGCTGGCTGAGCTTTATTTTTCTTTCCTTTTTGTCTATTTACTTGATTTTTTTAAGGTTTGGGAAGAAAAGAAAGTAATCAGACAACTTCAATGGATAAAATTCAACAATTATACAAAACATCACTGCTAGACATAGAGGTTGACCAACATATGTTTTCACGTATTTGTTTGTAAGCTTAATATAATGTTCCTTTCAAAGCAGTTCCTGCTTTGCAATGACATAGTCTTAATTAACCAGACCATTTATGCTGATTTTAATAATAAGAGAAAATAAGATAATTTCTTTCAGCATTGGTATTTAGGTGGAAAAGACATAATTTTCTCACATCAGTATAATTTCTTAACATATCCATAATGGTTACCTTGGATTCCAAACAAACCCCTGAGAAGATACTTTGTCACCCATACAGGGAGGTAATGAAAAGTAGCTGACTTTCTTTGCTTTGTATCTACTTTAGAGAGAAAAAATATATATCATTAACCTGATGTAGGGCTGGTGAATGCTTTTTTTTTAGATCAAAATTGCATTTTGAGTCTGCAATTGTCTTCTTCCTGCTGTCTATTACTCGGATGAAGACGCAACTAGAATGTTGCGGAAAAGAATGCAAGGAGCACAGGCTAAGTCTGAAGGAAGGCTAACTTGGTGTCTTAGGTGAACGGAGCACCACTCCCACTTTCCTCTGTACCTTTTACAGAATATTAGGTTCAACAGGCATCATAAGGCATTGCTCTTTCGAATAATACAATACTATACCATACTGTGTCTATTAGATGATGTAAACTAGAAAATGTTCCTGGAGCTCCTGGGTGACTCAGTCAGTTAAGCATCTGATTTGGGCTCAGGTTATGCTCTCATGGTTTGTGGGTTTGAGCCCCATGTCAGGTTCTGTGTCGACAGCGTGGAGTCTGCTCAGGATTTTCTCTTTCCCTCTCTCTGCCCTTCTCCCGCTCAAGCACATGCTCTCTCTCTCTCTCAAAATAAATGAATTTAAAGAAAAGAGAAATAGAAAATGTTCCTGAGTTCGTTATTAAAAATACAAAGAAGTAGCACACTAAAAGGAAATGAGAGAAAACAAAAGAGGTTCAAGGATGAAGGCTGAATTTATTACAAAACTAGTTGTGTCTGCAATGACTAAAACTGAAAGCAGTTGAATGCCCAGAGCATTAGAAACCAATGTGTTGCCCAAGAATACAAAAGAATAGTCCTGTAATACATCATTTACCTAAGCCATCCGGCATGTAGAAATCTATACTTGACCTCTTAAACATGAAGCCATTGCTACGACTTCATATAATTTTACATATTTTATTTGGTTTGTATTTGTACACAGGCATTTAATGAATTTCCAGTTTACTGGGACTCTAGACAGAAAAAATATTACATTTGTTATTATAATCTCTTTGATCTGCATACCTGAGATCTACCCTCAAAACATGAGTTCACTCTCTTCTCTTCATTTCAACTCTTTCCACTCAAGGCATCATGACTTCTACAATGGAGAATTATCACGGGCCCTGGAATACACATATTATCCATCAATCTGTCAATACATTATATATGTTATATATTATGTGTGTGTGTATATATATATACACATATATGAATATAATTTTCTTTTCAGACTTTCATATATAAATCCATTCTCCTACAACCATAGAATAATCTTTAAAAAATATAATTTGGGGGAGTGCCTGGATGACTCAGTTGGTTAAGTGTTCGACCTCAGCTCAGGTCGTAATCTCATAGTTTGCGAGTTTGAGCCCTGCGTCAGGCTCTGTGCTGACAGCTCAGAGGCTGGAGCCTGCTTCAGATTCTGTGTCTCCCTCTCTCTCTCTCTGCACCTTCCCTGTTCACACTCTGTCTCTCTCTCTCTCTCTCTCTCAAAAATAAATAAACATTAAAAAATTTTTAAACATAATTTGGGTCATGTCATGCACAAGTACAAGTAGTTTGAATGACCTACAGTGATACTAGTAATAATAATAACAATAGTAATAGTAATAATAACAATACTACACTGGGCTAAGAGAGCACTTACTGTGTGATCTCACTCTGGTTTTATCCTAATTTTGGTCAACCTCCCAGTTCACGTGTCGGTAAAATACTGCTACTTTATCCTTCTGAGTTCTTCTCAAAGATCAAATGAAACCCCGCTTAAAAACCTTCTTATATTCATAGTCCTTACCCAGGATTGTTCTCCCTGGACTCTTCACATTGAGGCATCCCTTTCGTGTAAGTCACAGATTAGGTGCCACCTTTTTCTTAGAAGCTATGTCTGACCAGGTCCCCCTTATTAATACTAAGGCAGAAATGTATCTATTTATTTCATAGTGTTTACCATGATTTGTAATTATATGTGTGCATATTTTCCTAGGCATTTTTATTTTAGGACCGTTACTGCCAATCACTCAACCGAGTCTGCTCTTTCTTGAGGCCAATTCTTGAGGCTGTATTTGTTTGTTTGTTTGTTATTTTACTGTTTGGTAACTACTGATAAATTATTTCAGGTGCTCACTTTCCTTCCCTGATATTATACAGATTGTTATAATCATGCATTTCACTAAAGTCAAGGCAGTTTCCATAAAACATGAGAAATCTACAAAGAGAAAATTCACTGTCAAATACCTAGCTCCCAGGTGATGAAATATCTGCAAGTACAGATGAACTAAACTTAAAACAATGAAAAGTGTGATGGTGTTGATTCTAGCAGCAGAGCCCATGTTATACAAAAATCCCTTTCTATGTTACTATTATTTTTGTTTCTTGTCCTTTTCTGATCCATGTACCTTGTGTTATGTCATGATTTTCAGTTCACTATTATGAATTATTTGCTTGCTTTTGAAAGTGTTAAAAAAATTTAAAAGTAGATCTTGGAAAAAGAAGTACTGTAGGGTCAGGTACAAGATTATCTTCCTTTCAAAGATAAAAATTTTAAAAATGGATGTTTACAGGCATATAGTATAAAAAATAAAGTAACAGAAAATAACAATAAAAAATAAATTTAAAAGAACATTTTTCACATTCTGTTTACAAGCTCATGGTAAGCCTCTAATTCTATTTGAGTTCATTATAAATATCAAGGAACCAAAATCTTGAGATGTTTTAAAAGTCACTGAAATTTGGGGTTCCTAGGTAGCTCAGTCAGTTGAGCACCTGACTCTTGAATTCGGCTTAGGTCATGATCCCATGGTTCATGGGTTCAAGCCCCCAAGCAGGTCCATGCTGACAACACAGAGCCTGTTTGGGATTCTCCCTTCCCTCTCTCTCTGCCCCTCTCTGCTCATTTATTCACTCTCTCTTGCTCAAAAATAAATAAAATAAACTTTTAAAAATTTCATAGAAATTATTAGTATTTCTTTACATACTCTCTCAGTGCGGGGGACCAGCCCACACACCAGAGTCTAAGGGTCTGAGTAGGGGGTTGGTGTCGGCGAAATATCTACAAGAAAGAACACAGACAACATGAATGGTGGAAGAGACCACACTTTACTGTGAAACTTGGTGTCTTATATACCATAGGTGATTTCATCTTTTTAATGATTACATTGTTTGCAACTTCTTAGGAATCACATGTTTCAGAAAGGATCATTGTTTTTACGGAAGAGAGAACAGAGACTTAAAGACAGAAATGAAGTACAATACAGAAGATCAAAAAACATAATTGACTACTCAAAATACATCAGCGAGAGTCTTATTTTGCGTACGTGGTGTAATATTAACTGAAGCTTATGACAAGGCTATTTTTCTTTAAAAGTTTAAACAATAGTCTGTGAGTAAGGTGCCTCTAACCAGGGAAAAAGTTTCAATAAGAAAGTCTGCCCATTTTACTGAAGCCACAATTACCAAGTGGCATGAATAATAGGAGAACTAACTCCAGTCTCTGATCCATTTAGGTCAGGCAGTCAGGCGCACACATGTTCAAGTAGGGGAAGCAGGGTCCCAAAGGCCACACAGCACTTCTGGCTGGATGGGCCCCAACATCTCCCCGCTTTTTATTTTTTCAAAAAGGGCCTTTTCCAGAAATGAGATAGTATAGGCAAGGAAAGGACTGTGCCTGTCTTAGGTTGGAGGCTTGCCAATCCTTCTTACCCGTCATGGGCATACCCAGAAGCCTGTGTCTGAGCAGCCTGTCTTAGGTTGATAGGATGGTAAAGCCTCTCTTACCCGTCGTTGGCTAGCCAGCCCGCGCCTCTTGCCATAATATAGCTCTTATTGGCCTCCTGATTGGCCACGTCGAGCTTATGATGATGAATCTGGATAGGCTGTATCTTGATAGCATCTCTTTGCTGCCTTAGAAATGCCATGACCTTATTGAATAAAACAGGGCTCAAGGGCACCAAGACCAATAAACCCACAATAGGTCCCAAAGGCGGGAGGAGACAATTTTCCATTTAAAAGTTGCAAAGCTTTGATACCATGATTGTCATACCAGGAAGAGTTAATATTGACAGGAATCATAATATAAGGTGGTTAATAATTTCTTGAGTAGTTAAAGCTAATGTTACATATTTAGACATATTATTAATAAAAGAGGTTGTATATACAATTCTAATTAAAGCAACAGTAGACACAGTAAGCTTTTGTCTGGTGTTAAATGACGGACGGATATCATTTGTCCGTTTGCAGGAACGTAGGTGAAGTCTTCTTATCTTATGATTTGGGTTGTCTGTGGTCCATTGATCTTGATGCCATCTGTTGGTGGATCCGACGGAGGCGTGGAGACATGGCGAATTAGCCGATCTGGCACCCAAATAGGCAAATCACTATCCTGTGGGAAAACACAAGCAAAACTTCGACCCGCAGTTAGTAAGACATCAGGGCCTTTCCCGACTCCTGAGAGCACATCTTTTTATTTTACTAGAGGCTTTGTAGTTAGTTTACTCCGCCAACGTTTAAGCATTGGAGTTTCCCCAGAATTGTCTGGAGTTAGGTGATTTAACACAAACATACAGTGAGCCAGATTTTGATGAGGTGAAGCATATTTAAAATCTGAATTTTGAAGTCTTACTATTTGATTTTTTAAAATTTGATTAGTTTTCTCAATAATAACTTGACCCTGAGGATTATAAGGAATTCCTGTTGAATGTTGAATGTGAAACAGTTCACAGAGATCTTTGAAACTCTTTGATGTATATGCTGGCCCATTATCAGTCTTAATTTTGAAAGGCAATCCTAATACAGAGAAGCATTGAAATAAATGTTGAACATCCTTAAAAGCCTCTCCAGTTGGAGCAGATGTAAAAAGTGCATCAGAATAGGTATCCACAGTGACATGAACAAAGGACAATTTTCCAAAAGAATTAACATGAGTTACATCCATCTGCCATAAAGCATTAGGTTTTAAGCCTCTAGGATTAATGCCCACATGTGAGACCCCTGAATTTATAGGTGGGCAGGAAGAACAGTTCTTAACTATTTGTCGAGCCTGTTCTCGAGTGATCTTATATTGTAGCCTCAGAGCCCTTGAGCCTTGATGATGAATCTTATGAGACTCCTGGGCTTCATGAACAGGATCCATAGCTAAACAAGCAACTTTAGTGTGAAAGTCAGCTAAAGCATTTCCCTCAGAGAGGGGGCCAGGCAACTTGGAATGAGCTCTAATGTGTCCGATGTAAAAAAGTTCTGGCGTTGTTGTACATTAACCTGTAATTGCAAAAGTAAACTTGAAATTCCTGTTTTATAGAAAGGAACTGTTGCAGTTTCAATGGCTGGAAAGAGTCCAACCACGTATTTAGAGTCTGAAAATAAATTAAACCTCTCTGGTGTTTCTTGAAACAACCTGATAACCGCACAAGTTCAGCTCTCTGGGCTGAGGTTTCCTCAGTTTGAAAAGAAATAATCTTAGGTTCAGATAAGTTTTCATAAATGATTACTGAAGCCATGCCGTTAGAGGACCCATCAGTAAATGCTAAAAGGGCATCCTCCAAAGGTTTACTCTTTGTTTTTGTGGGAAAAATAAAAGAATTTAATTTGCCAAATTGCAATATAGGGTTCTTAGGTGTATTAAAACCAAGATTTCCTGTATACCCAATCATAGCAACCTGGGAATCAGTAGATCCCTGCATTAATTCCTCAATCTGAAATTTAGAATATGGAAGGACAATTTCTGCTGGCTCTTGTGCGAACAATTCTCTGCTTCTTTTTCTCCCCTTAATAATTAATTGTGCTAAGGACGGATAATCGGCCAAAACTTTTTTAAGAGTAGCTGACAAGTAGAGCCATTCTAGTATTCCCTCTTGCCATAGACAAGCAGTGGGAGAATGTTCAGTTGGTAAAATTATTAAAGACCAGGGCTCATTATAATTAACCCTAGTAAGCATGGCTCCTTGTAAAGCCTCATTTACTTTAGACAATGATTCCAAAGCTAAAGGAGTTAACTTTCGTTTGGAATTTGGATGGGAGTCTCCGTGCAAAATTTCAAACAGTGAGATAAGATCTTTAGTAGACAGTTTTAAAAGAGGCCGAATCCAATTAATATCTCCTAATAGTTTTTGAAAATCATTTAAAGTACATAAATGTTCTGTTTTTAACTGCAGAGGTTGTAAAGTCACAGTTTGATTTTCAATTAATCTTTCCAAGTAGGAGTAAGGTGGATCAATTTGAATTTTTTCAGGGGCCACCTTCAAGCCATGAACAGATAATGCTTGAATTAACTCATCCAAAACATCATGAAGATGGGCTTTGTCCTTATGTGCTAAGAGAATATCATCCATATAATGAATTAAATAAATTTTAGGATATTTATTTTTAATTTCACTCAACGCTCTATCAACATATTTCTGACACAAAATAGGAGAGTTTTTTTTATCTCTTGGGGAAGAACTTTCCACTGAAATCTCTGAAAGGGCCTTTTTTTAAATTTGGAGACGGCAGGCTGATGGCAAAATGTTTGCAATCATCAGGGTGTAAAGGTATAGCGAAAAAACAATCCTGAAGGTCTATTACTATAATATTGTCTCCTTTAGGAATCGCTACAGGGGAAGGGAGGCCTGGCTGAAGGGCTCCCATTGTTTCCATAGTTACATTGATAGCCCTCAAATCTTGAAGTAACCTCCATTTTCCTGATTTTTTCTTTATCACAAATATGGGAGTATTCCATGAACTAAGTGAGGGCTCTATATGTCCCAATAGTAATTGTTCAGAAACTAAAACTGTGGCTGCTTCCAGTTTTTCTGCAGTTAGGGGCCATTGTTCCACCCATACAGGATCTTGATGTTTCCACTGAATGGGATCAGCAGCCAATTGCACAATGGCCCTCTCTCCTTAAGTCCCTCCATAGAAGTTTGTAACTGTTCTGTAGCTATTTTCCAATCTAGGGTTCCCAAAAGTGATTCAATGGCATCTCCAGCATTCTCGAGTTCTCTTTTATTTTGTCTCATATAGTCTTTTGATTTATCTTTATATTCAGCTTTCCATCTCACATAATCACCAGGAAGGAGACAGCTTTTAATTATTTATTATTTATTATCATTATTTATTATTTATTTATATTTATTATTACTTATGTATATATTTATTATCATTTATTATTTATTATTTATTTACATATCTATTGTTTATTATTATTTATTTATATATCTATTATTTATTATTTATTTATATAGTTATTATTTATTATTTATATATATTATTTATTAAGATATTTATTGTTTAATTATTTAATGTTATTAAATAATTAATTATTTTAATTAATTATTAAGGGAAGAGGGGACAGCTTTTTGCCACCTGGAACCAATCATAAGGAGTCATCCATTGGCTTGTAAGTGACTCTATCAAGGTAATAGTATAGGGAGCATTGGGACCATACTGAGCACAAGCCGTTTTTAGCTCCTTCAAAATTTTGTAGGCGACTGGGACCCAGTTGGGGTCTCCAGCTTCCACATCACTTTCATTTAGGGGGCCAAATGTAACAGGGAAAAAGAGGGAAAATTGTAAATCTCCCTCGTGAAGGGCCTGCTGTCGGGCCTTTGCAACAGTGGACAAAGGGACCTTTCCTGGTGGCCCTAGCTCTAGACATGATGGTAAATAGGGTTTAGAGCCTGAAACCTTTTGTAATTTTTCTGTTTTTAAATTTTTTCTTAATCCCTTTAATTTTGGAAAATTAGGTGGATCTTTTGCTTCCTTTTCTGCTGCATATTTAGCTTCCTCGTCTGCCAAATCTATCTTATTGTCATCGCTATTTTCCCATTCAGAGTCCTCATCGGCCTGAACTGTCATTACCAAGGGAGTAGGGGTTTGACCTCTAGGGGAGAGTGGAGTAATCTCTGTGGCTATATCATTAGATGACAATTTACTTCCCCTATGGTCAGGATCTAAAACATCTCTAATCAAATTCCACAGAGAAAAAACATCTACAGGGACATTCTCCGGTCCATGCAGAGTATAATATAAGCGTAATTGTTTCCCAACTTTGTTCCAAGTTTGCAAGTCAACAGTGCCCTCTTCTGGAAACCAAGGATATTGCTCCTGAACAAAGTGTAAAAATCTTGCCATTTGGTTATGAGTCACCTTAATCCCTCTTTGATTAAGGAGGTGCACAAGTATCTCAGTAAAAAGTCTTCTCTCTTTAGAAGCTGTATTGCCCATCCCTTATCTCTTATGTTACGGTGACGCAAGACAAACAAAGGGTAGGGTGCCCCCTCTAATGAGGAGACCAATCAGATGCCTGTCTGGCCGTGTCCCGAAGGAACTTAGGTGATGCTTAGCCGTAGCGGACTCAGCGTTGTGATTTACAATCGGAAGCTATTCCGATGCCGCCATAGACCATATGCCATTCACCACGGTATCGCAGAGCAGGCCCACTCGAGTTCCGTGGGTTTCTGGAGACTTTAAGAGTTTCCCCCGTGGAACTACAAACTCGAACCCGGTAGGCAAGCCAAACCGGGCCGCACATTCACTCACACACACACACCAGAGGCTATTATATTCCCTCCCACAGAGGTTTTACAGACAACACTAAGACGCTTAGAAAAACATATAACTGGGCAATCATTACAGATTACTCACCCCCTGTTCTCTATCTCCACTCATAGAGGGGCCCGCGGTGCCCTGGGTGAGATCCTAACCAACCCAAAAAGGAGCAGAACTATTTCAGGGAATATTCCACTTACCTTTGAATATCTTCGTTTTCTTTTTCTTTTTCTTTTCTTCTTCTTCTTCTTTTTTTTTTTTCCTTCTACTCAGGTCCCTGTTCGTGGCGCCACTCAGTGTGGGGGACCAGCCCACACACCAGAGTCTAAGGGTCTGAGTATGGGGTTGGTGTCGGCGAAATATCTACAAGAAAGAACACAGACAACATGAATGGTGGAAGAGACCACACTTTACTGTGAAACTTGGTGTCTTATATACCATAGGTGATTTCATCTTTTTAATGATTACATTGTTTGCAACTTCTTAGGAATCACGTTTCAGAAAGGATCATTGTTTTTACGGAAGAGAGAACAGAGACTTAAAGACAGAAATGAAGTACAATACAGAAGATCAAAAAACATAATTGACTACTCAAAATACATCAGCGAGAGTCTTATTTTGCATACATGGTGTAATATTAACTGAAGCTTATGACAAGGCTATTTTTCTTTAAAAGTTTAAACAATAGTCTGTGAGTAAGGTGCCTCTAACCAGGGAGAAAGTTTCAATAAGAAAGTCTGCCCATTTTACTGAAGCCACAATTACCAAGTGGCATGAATAATAGAACTAACTCCAGTCTCTGATCCATTTAGGTCAGGCAGTCAGGCGCACACTTGTTCAAGTAGGGGAAGCAGGGTCCTAAAGGCCACACAGCACTTCTGGCTGGATGGGCCCCAACATCTCAGCTCATTCATAATTTTTTTTATTTTTACCTGAGATAAAATTCTATCAAAATATATCTAAAACATCTGGAACCCACTGCTGAGAGTTGATGAGTGTGAGGATTGCCTTGTCCATACGACGGAGACCATACGCTTACTAAGAAACCATACCACTATAGCTAAGGAGACTTAGGATTTTGCCTTGATTAACAATGATACTATAAAGCATTTTTTACTTCTTTGAGTTTTAATGAAGATGCAATTCTTGTTTTGATCATCATTACAAATATTCTGCACCCGTGAACAGCACCAGTGTGGATCAAACAACAATCCCTCTGGTACTGATGGTGTGGAGAAGAGGCCGGGAGGAAGCCCTCCGCACCGAGAGTGGCACCTTCCATCCCCCAACTCCCAGCCTTGGACAGCCCAGGATGGAAGGATCTCCTGTCCCTGCCGGTGGCTCCAGGAGTGATAGGGAGAGCTCCACTGGCCCCAGAGGACTGCTGATGGAATTTTGGGGCCGCAGGGGCATGGCTTCTCTCCCTTTGTTCTCACCTAAGGGCACAGGCTCGGGAAGTTTATTGTGCTCCTGTGGGTGGAGCCAGGAGGGACCACGTGGGGGCCCTAGTCACTGCCAAAGCATAACAGAGATGGCAGTAGCTGTGCAATCTTCTGAAAACTGGATTTTCACGGACCAGCCTCCCCCAAATCAGGCCAGGGACTGCGAGCCGATCCAATCAGAGTGACTACCTCCTGGAATGGGGAGCTAGTAGGATCTGGGGTCTCCTAACCTAATATCAAAGCTACCCAGGTTACAATCAAAACTTATTTGTCACACTGAAAATGAGGTAAACAATAACATGAATTAAAAAGATAAACCAACAGAAAATCACACTGAGATGAATCACATGTGGGAATTATCTCTAAGAATCTTTAAACACAGCCATACAAATAAAAATATCATTGATCAATGACAACTGCCCTTCAAAGAAATCGACAAACTGACAACTTCATCAAAGAAAAAAAAAGATATAAGGGAGAACCAAATGGAAATTAGGAAACTGAAAACAAAATAATACATATAAAAATCTCCCTGGATGAGTTTGATGACAGAATAAATATGATGGGAATGAACTGGTGAACAGGAACCCAGAACAAGGGACATCATTCAGTCTGAAAAACATACAGGAGCCAACATGAGAGAAGAAACTAACAGAGGGGTCAGGGATCTGTGGGGCAATAACCAAATATCCAACACTGTATATTCAGCATCCCAGAAGGAAAGGGGAGAGGGTGGGGCAGCAAAAGCATTCCTAGAAATATGGACTGAACTTTTCCAAACTTTGCCAAAAGTTAAATGGCAGAAGTTCCAACAACATAAACCTAAGAAAGTTACAATAAGAAATATAAGAACTGGGGGCACCTGGGTGGCTTAGTCGCTAAAGTGTCCAACTCCTGATTTTGGCTCAGGTCAGGAGCTCACAGTTCATGGGATCAAACCCTGCATTGGGCTCTGCACTGACCACACGGAACCTGCTTGGGATTGTCTCTCTTTCTCTGCCCCTACCCAGCTCACTCTCTCCTCTCTCTCTCTCTCTGTAAATAATAAACACGCTTAAAAAAAGACATATAGTAGCTAGAACTTGTGAAAACTAATAGCACAATAATAATCTTGAAAGCAGCCAGAGAAAAGCAATACATTAGTTAAAGGGAAGTACCAATTTTAATATCAATAGACTGCTAATTTAAAACCAGGGATCCAGAAGAGACAACATTTTTCAAGTGCTGGGAAAACAAAAAACAAACAAAAATAACAACAAATACAGACTGTTTCCTGAAGATTCTTTATTTAATGTAAAGATTCTTAAGGAATGAATAGGGAAATAAAGACATCCTTTGATAATAGAAAGCTAAGATAATTGTCCACTAGCAAACATATCACTCAAGAGAAGCTAAAGGAAATTCTCAAAACTGAAAAGAAATGGTAGCAGAAAAAAAACCTGGAATTTCCAATAGGAATGAAAAACAATGGAATGTGTAAAAATACATATAATACACTCACTTTAAACATAATGATGTAGGTAGGTTGGAAGTAGAAGAATAGAAAAAAATATACCATGTGAAAATTAACAGGAAAAATAAATAAGAGTAGCTATTTGAATATAGATATAGTAGACTTCAAAATAAAATTATGAAAGTCAAAAAGCAACATAATATAATAATCAAAGGATCAATCTACCAAGAAGAAATAGTGGTATAGCAAAGAATACAAAAATACAGATTCAAAGGCATACACCCTGAAGTTTATAGCAGCATTATCAATAATAGCCAAACTATGGAGAGACCCTTACTGTCCATCAACTGATGGCTAAAGAAGATACGGTATATATATCATACACACACATACCCACACTCAATGAGGTCTTACTGAGCCATCAAAAAGAATAAAGTCTTGCCATTTGTAATCACATGGATGGACCTAGAATGTATTATGCTAAGTGAAATAAGTCAGTCAGAGGAAGACAAATACTATATGATTTCACTCATATGTAGAATTTGAGAAACAAAACAGAGGATCATATGAAGGTGCATGGGGAAAGAGGAGAGAGGGGAACAAATCCCAAGAGGCTCTTTATAATAGAGAACAAACTGAGGATTGATGGAGGGAGGTGGTTAGACTATGGGCTACATGGAGGATGGGTATTAAGGCGGGCACTTGTTGGGATGAGCACTGGGTGTTGTATGTAAGTGATGAATCACGGGATTCTACACACCAATATTGCACTGTATGTTAACTAACTAGAATTTACATTTAAAAAAGAAAAAATAGTGATATTGCAATCTAAACACAGAACTTCAAAATATTTGAAGCAAAAATACATTTGAAAAGAGAAATAGACAAATCTACAATGATAGTTGGAGATTTCAATGCCTGCTTTCAGTGAAAAATAGAACTACCAGACAGAATGACAGCCAAGTTATAGAAGAATTGAAAACAGCGGCAACAAACAAGATGTAACTGACATGCAGAAGAACTCTCTACCCAGCAAAAGCAGAAAACACATTTTTTTCAAGCATCCATGGAAAATTCACCAAAATAGACATTTTCCTCAGTCATAAGACACACTTCAACAAATTTTACACATTTGAGATTATATAGAGCATATCCTCCGACCAAAACAGAATACAACTAGAGACCTAAAATGGAAAGAGAATAGGAAAATGTGCAAACATTTGGAGACTAAACAACAGATTTCTAAATAATCCATGAATAAAACACAAAGCCTTGTAGGACATTAAAAAATACACAGACTGATGAAAACTAGAAATGCAACACATCAGAATTTATGGGTTGCAGTAAAGGTAACACTAAGCAAAAATTTTATAGCATCAACTGTTTACTTTAGAAAAGAGGAAAGGTCTCAAATCAATAATTTAAGTTCCTACGCAAAGAAAATAGAAAATGAAGAGCAAAATAAGCATATAACAAGCAGAGCAGGAATGTGCAACATTGAAAAGTGGAGAAAATCAATAAAAAGATTGGTTCTTCAGAAAATTATTACTTGATAAAACACTAGCAAAATTGACAAATAGGAAAAGAGAGAAAAATATAAATCACCAATAGAAGGATTGAGACAGAAAATATTTCCACAGATGTTAGTCATTAAAAGAATAAATGTATAATGATCTATATAAGCTTATGATCATAGCTTTTACAATAAAAAATTCCCAATGTTAATGTCATATTTATTTAACTACAATAATCAATAGAGTGTGGTACGGAGACAGCACAGCCACATGGATCAATGGCATAGAATAAGGAACCCAGAAGGAGACTCAAAGAAATATGCCCAACATATTTTTCATTAAGGTGATATAGGTATTCAGTAGAGCAAAGAGTCTTTTCAACAAAAAGTACTGAAGCAACTGGACATCCATAGGGAAGAGGGAAAGGAAGAAAAGAAGAGAAAAAGGAAAGAAGGTAGGATAGAAGGAAGGAAGAAAAAGAGAGGGAGGGAGGAAGGAGGGAAGGAAGGAAAGCAAGAAAGCAAGAAAGAAAGGAAGAAACTATCTACTCACACTTTATATAAAATTAACCTATAATTGATTTCAGATTTATATTAAGATTTAAAACTGAAAAAAAGAAAATTTGAGTAAAATACAGAAAAAATTCCTCAAATTTTGTGCCAGGTGAATTGATTGTAGACATTATTATTGTTATTAATATTAGTTGGTCTGTGAAAAATGGCTGTTAAGAAGGTGAAATGATGTGGCACCTGGGTGGCTCAATCCGTTAAGCTTCTGACTCTTGGTTTCAGCTCAGGTCAAGATCTCTTGGTTTCATGAGTTTGAGCTCTGCATTAAGTTCTGTGCTGGCAGCTAGGAGGCTGTTTGGGAATCTCTCTCTCTCTCTCTCTTTCTCTCTCTCTCTCTCTCTCTCTCCTCCTCTCTGCCCCTCCCCCACTAAGGCTCTCTCCCTCTCAAATTAAATAATTTAATTTTAAAAAAGACAATAAGATGAAATGACAAGGTACAGACTGGAAGATCATATTTCCACACCACTTATTTGACATATGACTTGTGTCTGGAATATATACAGATCTTCCACAACATAGCAGGAGAAAAATCTAATTAGAAAATGTATAACAGATATTTTACCAAATGACAAACAAGCATATAAAAAATGTCCAAGGAGATGGAAAGTAAGACTGTGATTGGAAGTAACCACACTCCTATCAGAACAGCTAAATTGAAGATAATGACAACCCACAACTTGCTGGTGAGGATTCAGGGAAACAGGATCACCACACGTTGCTAGTGGGAAGGTAAGATGGAACTCTGGATACAGTTTGGCACTTTCTTAGAAAATCTGAACATGCAACCACCTGTATGACTCAACAATTGTGCCACTGAAACGTTTATCTCAGAGAAATGAAAATTTATCTCACATAATATCTACATGAATATTAACATCAGCCTCCTTTGTGATAGCCCCAAACTGGAAACAACTCAGGTGTTTTTCAATGAGTGATTAGTTCCACTGGGATACAAGGATGCCTCCCAATCGTGGAACACTGTACAGTAATAAAAAGGAATAGAATGTAGATACGCAAAATGACTTGGATGCACTGCAAGGCTATTATCCTTAATTTTTTTAAGCAAATTATTAAAAGGTTACATACTGTGGGCTTCTCCTTACATAAAATTACTGAAATAAAACTTACAGAGTTGGAGAGCAGATTAGAGATTGCCAGGCTTAGGGAAGGACCTGGGTGGTGAGGGGCAATAAAGGCATAGTGTAGGGAGCTGTGAGGTGCTGGGTTCATTCTACAGCTTGATGGTAGTGAGAGAGTTAGATGACTATACACATGCAGCCCCATGTCATGTGAGCACACACACCACGCATGTAAGGTTGGAGAAACAGCAATAAACTCAATGTCTGTCTCCTGTCTTTAATATTATACTACAGTAATGGAAGATTTTAATGGTGGGGAACTGAAGACAGGGTACAAGGAACTTCACTGTACAAAACAGTCACGGCTTCTTATCAATTTATAAGTGTTTCCAATTAAAAGATAAGACACTGAGTAAATATAAACAAACATGATGACATGCAAGAATAAAATGAAATGGACCAAATTTTGAAAAGGTATTCGATAGTTATAGTATGTATTATGGGATCAAATAGTGAATGCAAAACCTATAGCTTCTACAGGGAAGCTTGGAAACAATATTTGTAACCTTGGTTCAAACACAAAGCATGAACCGTGAAAAAGTCATATATTTTGATGAACTGATATTTATTTAAGTTTTTTAAATTTGCTCTTCAAGTGATACAGTTAAGGACAAAAAAACATGAAAACTGAGATAGAATATATTTAAAATAGCTATCTGGTAAAGCATTTAACATATATATAACATGTGCTAATATAATAATATATAGTCACACATAATACTTGTGAGCACACACGCACACGCACACGTATAGTTATATGAAAATTATGTGATTAAAAAGTTTACCAAAAAGAAACAAATAACAGATAATGATATGAAAATATATTGAAAATAATTAGTGATGAAGGAAATGCAAATTGAAATCACTATTATATGCCAATCATAGCTATTAGAAGGGCCAAACTAAATAAATTAATAAAACCAAACCAAACCAAAACAGGCAATGAACAGCAAACCTCTAGCTCACAGTACCAAGAACTGGAGAGCATATAGAGCACCTGATACTTGGTGTCATTGCACATTATCACATGGCTGGTGATAATGCAAAATGCTAAAGCCATTTTGGAAAATAGTTGGACACAACACAGCAATTCTACTGCTTGCCCCTTACTCAAGAAAGTGATGGCGTATGTCTACACAAAGTCTTGTATTGGAAGAAAAACATTCATCAACTGTGGATAGGTAAACAAATGTGGTATATTCCTAAATGGAATACCCCCTGAGAAATAAACAGGCAAATAAACAAATACATAAATTAAACTAATCTATCTAATCAACAAAATGGGTATATTTCAAAAGCATTATGCCAGGTTAAAGAAGTCAGAGACAGAAGGATTTGCATGATGTGATTCCAGTTATGTGATGTTCTGAGGAAAGATGCAACATTGAAGAGACAGAAGTTGTCAGAGATGGAGGGCCAGGCTGAGTGAGTAAGAAAGAGCATGAAGCAACCCTCCAGCCTATTGGACATACCGAGTGTGAAACTGTGGTGGTGGTTACAGCTATCGACGTTTGTCAACACTCACAGAACTGCATACCTAAAAAAGGTGATTAATATCACTGGATATTAATTGTACCTCCAAGCCCAGGAAGGATAGCAGGTGTGTGTGCTAGCCGTACGTTTCTCCGAGGTGAGAACACACATGTCTGCAAGCATATATGGTATCATGTAAGTACACATGTCTATTTGCTATCATACAAGAGGAACCCCAACAGACCTGCATGGGCGTGAGGCATGCCATCCTAATAGATGTGTTTGGTGTCCCAGTGTGATCTACAGGGACTTCTCACCAGCAGAGGAGCAGAACGGAGTCCAAGGAGAAGAGATGGGAAAGAAGAAAGTGATCACTCCAATTAATGCGACCAACTTCTTAAACTCAAAAGTTACTAAATCCTGCCTGAGCTAAGACCACACCCACCCAGGAAGGACCTTGAATTAGTAACAGCTTAAAAAGATAGAAAAACATAATCTTTCCTCTATTACCTTTCCATATTCTCTCCGTGGTATGTTCACCTATGAGCACATGTCCCAATAACTGAATATCAATTCTTGTTTTCATGTTTACTGAAACAAAAGAAAAGAAAAACAGGTGTGAGAAAACAGGTTTTATGGAAAATCCTGGACAACATCCTGAAGCTGGTTGTCCCGGCGGCATGTGAACACGGCCTTGGGAAGCGTTCTATAGCCTGCTAATGGCTTGGTAAACACTTTAAAGCAGGTGCATTTCTGTTGTTTCAGAACACTGCAGCCTGTGCTAAGTGTGGCCCTACAAGTGAGCATTGCCGAGGCAATGTCAGAGTGTGTCACGGCTCTGGTGTGTTGAAGACAACGGGGCTTGCTAATAAGCCTTTTAAAGCTAGCCAACACAGAATAATACCTGATTCTTTCTTACTTTCTTTTTAATCCATCAGGTATTCAGCCCAGAAACTCTTGCCTATAATTTCTGTCTAATGTAAACCGCACAATAAATGGTTTCTTTTAACCTGCCTTTGTTAGGGCACCAAATATACCATGATACGGTTAGTTACGCTTCATCCTCTGCAATGATGTTTGTTTACTCTTGTTAATATACTTCTCTTTTCTAGTTTCATTACCCACGGGACAGTAATTGACAGCTACTTTTCATATTTGCTATATTTCAAATATCACATTATATTTATCTCTAATCTACTATTCTAATCCGATACTCTGCTAGTAAAAAATTAAGATTGATTGTAGGAGCAAAGCCTAAAAGGGAAGTAATTCTCAGCAGTTTTGACCCCACAAGAAGAAAAACTGTTACACGAACCACACCAAGGATCTTGTTAAAGATTTGCTGCTTATATTTTTTCTTATTCCCAGAAAATCTAAAAAGAGTTTAATTATAGTCTCACGATCATTGAACTATAACCATAAAGTCAGTTTTTCCAATTTACAGTAGCTTCACTGCAAAGGGATACGCTTTGAAGGTGGGAAGAGGCAGGTGTCTAAAGAAACTGTTGAGTCAATTATTTGAACACATTTCACACACGGCACAACAGGAAAGCACTCCAGAGCACGACTTCTCGGGACTGAACAGTAGAACTGCCTTAATCATTTAGCAAAAAGCACACTCTTGTCTCTCAGTGAGAGGAAAGAAAAAGCTAATTGGACAGGTGACCCTGATTCCTAGCCCACAGCTTGATTTACATGCAGATAAAGTAAATTACCATTTCTCTTCTATTCTTTGAGGAAAATTGAGTAGATTTTCTTGGCCCCTAGGATCCATTCACATCTATCGTGAAGCCTGACTTCTCCACTGACTTCCTGCATTCTGGGCCCTGAGCATCATGCTGTCTAAGCTGTCCTCAAGGTACATCTATGCACTTTTTAGACCACACTACAAGCCTCAGTAGGATGTACTTTATGGTAGTTAGGCTTCTATTGCTTTTTAGCTTCCAGCAAGGACGGAGGACATCGAGTCTCACAATATCTGCAGGGAGACTCACGAAAGTGTGGGAGGAGAATGCCTGAGGCAAGTTCATTAGACTGAGACCATTAGATGATATGTCAGTGTTCTTCCTGGGACAGCATTTGAAGACTGCAAATCACTTACTATTAAATCTTGCTGAGGCTCAGTTTCTTGGACAATATGCCAATCGCACTGAGCCAGCATTTGAAACATTTAAAGTTTGAAGAAGTCACTGCGGATGCACTGTCGTTGACTCTCGGTCCATAATTTGCTAATTTAACAAATGTTTTCAGGATACTTCCTGGGTTGCTGTTATTAGACTATGTAGCAGAGCTACACAAAGACATGCGCTGTGTTCTGGAGGAAGCTCTGTAAAAACCAGCCCTTGAGTGACACATGGAACTGCATTCTTCTTAAGGTTCAGACATGGATTCCCAGGCTACGGAGTCCATGCTGCCCTTATCAGCCTGCAGTGACTTCGAGTCCAGCAGGCATGGTCCATCCAAGAAAATCGCTTCAATTCATAGAGAGCTACACAGCCCACCCCAAACACACATCACATCTGCTCCGACATTTCTGGGTCTTAGAGACTGGCAAATATTTATGTTACATCTATATTCGTCTCTCTGCCTGTCTGTGCATGTCTACATTTCTCTTGTATAAGCAGAAATTGTATCAGAAATTCTCCTCAGGTGGGTTTTCCTTGACAAAAAAAAAAAAGAATAAAAATAACCAATTTTTAAAAGATAATACAAAGCCGTTGATTCTGAAATGAAGCTAGCAAGAAAACATTTTCTAATTCCAAAACTTACTTTGCAACAACAAATTTGCCTCCCAAGCACAGATTTTTTAAGGGAGTTGGAAAAAAAAGCAATTTACCTAGAAAAATTATTGTATGTTGTACTATCATCCAAGCTATTAATGTTAATATAAACATTTCATTTTGATTGTTAGTAATAGAGTAATAAAATTCCACAAAGAGAAAACTGAAGGATGTAAATATATTTCATTTGCATGTAATGGCAAAGGGACAATTCCCCAGAAGTATGAACAATATTTCACTGATTACAATATTTTACAACAAGCATTCCCTCAAAATCCTGTAGTTTATATCACATTGGAGATATTGGTCATACAAAAAAAAAAGAAAGAAAATACTACCTTCAATATTGTCCTTATGATAATCTGTCGTGAATGATGACTTCTAACTAATGAAGACTGAGTTTGCAAGGGTTACAACCTATGGAAGGAAGCACTAGAAGGAAAATCCAGACCCACACGTGGAGCTGCAACAATTTATTCAACAGGATGGAAGAAATATAAATAAAGGAAAGAGAAAATATTAAGAGGATCTAAATTAAAGTAGATGCTGTTTGTTCTCAGGAAGTGTCACACCTTCATAGCCATTAAAATACTTTATATAAATTGAATTGTATGGAGAAAATAAACTTGACTTGCACTCTCTTTTCTGTATCACACATACAGAGCTAACCTATTGTTGTATTTAAGGGAATGTCTTGCTTCAAATGAACACAGGCTCCATGGTTCAGTTCATGTCGTAATTGCTGTTAAAACAAGGACATCTCTCCTAATAGAAACGAGCCACGCTGCCTGTCAGATGGGTCAGCTGCTCGTGTTGATGCTTATTTTCATTAGAAGTATGCTTGCTTTTTAACCAAAATATACTTGCTAATAACGTGCCAAATACTTCCTTCATTTTCCTGTTTTTGTTTTTGTTCTTGTCATGGAACTCCCCTTCCGGTTATCTTGTGTGCTGAAGGTTAGGATTACCTGGGAAATGCATAAATGGAAGCATTTTTGGCAGAGAAGTTTTCAGTAAGTAGTGTGGGCTTTGAACATGTGGTGCTGGTGTATCCATTTCTGTCCTACAGACTCTTTTGTATCAGGCCCCCTGCCTGGCTTGGAGCAGACAGAAGATCCAGCCCAGCCCGCTGGGCCTTGTCTTCAGGCCCAAGACCACTCAGTAAAACAGGCGAGCACCTCCTTGTGGGACACCTGCAGGACGTTTCTGTCATCAGTGCAGACTCGACATCAAGGTTTCGGCACTTCTGCTGCTCCATGTTACTTGCTCTGAGAGGGTTTAGAAATAAGAACCTATAGTCCACCAGGCAGAGAATGAAAGAGGGGTTGGGGCAGACTTGCACTTCGAGTTTGACAAGACAAAGGCCAAGGGCTGGTTCTCTCCAATGGGTGTGGATTCTGGCCCCTCCCTCTGCGGCACCTGATGGTGACAGATCATAGCATCTCGCCAGGCCAATCCAATCTACCCCCATCCATAGTCTGACCCATATGTCTGAGATACCAACCTAAGCCTTCAAAACGATTTCCCAGCTCACATATAAACAAGGTCAAGGGAATATTTTCTTTCCCAGTGAAGAAAAGCTCAGGTCTCCATTGCATGTCCTGCACAACAAGAGGTCTGGATTGAATTTCACTCAATGTACATAATTTCCATCTTTTTAACATAGTCATTTCCCCTGCTTCCTGTGTGGCACATGATTTTCAGAGTCTTATCGACTAGATTAGCCCCTTCTGAAGTCATTCCCGCTTGTTCCAACCTCCTCTCCACAAAGAAGGATCTTGATTGCCCTTGTACTTAGCATTTAAGTACTTTAAATGCAGGCTCACTTTGCATAAGGGTTATTGATCTGATAAAGAGTCAGGGAGCCAGAGCTGTGTAAATTTATAGTAAATTATCTCTTCTGGTGAAATTTCTATAGTTTTTTTTTTTCCGGTTTATTTCTCTTGAGAGAGAGAGAGAAAGTGGGGAAGGGCCAGAAAAAGGGAGAGAGAGAATCTTAAGCAGGCTCTGCACTGTCAGCACAGAGCCTATCCTGGGGCATGAACTCATGAACCCTGAAATCGTGACCTGGGCTGATGCTTAACTGATAGGGCACCCCTAGGTGCCCCTCTACAGTTTTAACTAATATGCAGATAAGGAAATGGGACCTCAGAAAGATGGTCCGGAATAGCGCAGGCCTCCTGTATGAAGGAATCATGGCTGACTCCTGCGGTGCTGTTGCACTGAGTTCTATATCCTATAAAACCTCTCCATTTTCCAGCAAGCACCTGCGAAGCCTGCCACATTATTTCGTGAGTCTGTGGTTACTTACCTAGACACAAATGTAGAGGTTCACATTCCCTTTGGTTATATTATTCTTCATTCAATCTTGGTCTACTCTGTCCATAAACCAACTCTGTTAACATATTTGGCTACGTGATTTATTAACTACTATTGTATCTAATCCTGCAGTTCTGGGCCATTGGCGCTCCATGTAAGTCATCAATAAGAGGAGAGAATCCCAGGTGCTGGTCCCAGAGTGGGCACTGGGGAGAGTTCTCCTGTCTGCTCTTGCCCATGACTGGTGACAAGTCCTGCCTAAACACTCTCCCTACCAAAGGGATAAGCACGCAATAAGTGGAAAATGCAGAGGATAATGCCAGATTCATGCACAGCACAGAGCCTTCTTCAAGCCTTGACTTTGCTTCCACCCTTAAGGGCAGGAAATGGTCTTAGACACAAGGTTTCAAGTCTTGAACCATAACCTTCCCTGAAATACCTCTTTTTTCAGGATCTTTAACAAACTCTTGAAATCTAGAATGAAAGGCAAAACATGGGGTGCCTGGGTGCTTCAGATTCTGTGCTGGATTCTGTGTTCTTTCTCTCTGCCCCTCCCTGACTAACTCTCAATTTATCCCTCTCAAAAATAAATACATATTTTTAAAAAATTTTAATAAATAAAAAAAGGCAAGCCATTTCTGGACTTCTTCCTGAAGAAATAACAATACCTCTGTCCCCTGAAACAATACCAACTCTTTCAATCTCCTTGTAATAGGGTATCTTGTAGGACCCTATGCCTGTTGCTTCTGACATTAGGTCCTTCTCCACTTTGAAGAGATGAATGTGAAAGAGGATGGGAAGGAAAACTAGGAAGAGAAAGTGGAAGAGGAGGAGGAGGAGGGGGGAAAGCAGAGGAGGAGGGGGAAGAAGAGGAGGAAAAGCTGATCATTTACATTTGACTTTCATACCAATGGAATAAAAGCTGCCAGAAGGAGAGGCTACTCTATTCCTGCCCAGTTGCTGTTTCTATTTGCTTCTTAATACACTTCATCTGTGGCCGTTACAATGTTCGTAAAGGCAATCGCTTCTGTTTGCGATTCTTGATGCTGATTTCACAACCCTGCACATCTTTGTGCCGCTTTCTGGTTTCCTGAATGCCATACACGTAATCATCTCTGAGCTCACTTCAGAGCTCTCTGTGCAGGCTCCTCGCTTTCTGGGATCAGTTCTAGCACTACACCAAAGACAACAAGGACACTTTTGAATTTCTTAATGAATACTTAAGTGAGAAAATTCTCCCCCTTATTTACTAAACACACGCATTCATCTTTGCCATCCATCTGTCCTTTCTAAGAGGTCAACTGAATAATATTTCCCAATATTTTGATCCCCTTTCTAGACGATGATAGACATTCAAATTAATTCTCCTTTTCAGAGTGTTAATGGCTTGTGAAATTGGACTCAGTGAAATAGTCTGGCCAGTAATATAAAAATTTCCCTCCCATACTGACGATGTGAATGATAGACAGTCTTTCCTTTGTTTAAAAGATGTCTAATATGTACCCATAAGGATCTCATAAAGGCAGAAAGATAAAAGCCAAGTAGGACTTCTATTACTCAAGTAGAAGAACTTAGAATATTGAGCCAAATGAAGAAAAAAATCAAAATACAGATCTAAATGACAATAACCTTAAAGAGTGCACAATCACTATAGAACAGAAAGTCAACAACAACAGAATTCAGCCTTTTCAGTATGTCTTTCCCTTATGAAGGAGAAGAAACATTCAGACATGTCTTAGTTACTCATTTAATACCAGTATAAAATGGCAAGTTGTATGTATAAGTATTTCTGTTTAATAGAAAAACAATGAGGTACAAGAAAATGTTCTCAACGGACAAAATGGCATATCAGCCTGTGACCTCCACAAAAAATTGTCCTGTGCTGGAAAAAGATTTATTAATTCGCACAACACCATGCCAATCAAATGAATACAGAATAAAGGAAGTTGAGATTTTCAAATTTGTGTACTAATAGCCAGGAGACTGAGAAGCAGAAATATGATTTTATCAGAATTAATAGTTTATATAAAAACAAAATTACCTTTTATTAGGTATCTCCCAAGCTGTGAGCCGAAGAAGACATTTCTTTTGTGTGGTCAGTGTCTCTCAGGCCAGTAACTGTTCCTAGTTATAAATAATACAGGCAGATGTCTTCACACTTAAGAACCAAGAGTCAACCAAATGTGATTCTTCTGAGAAAAGCATTTCCCCAAGAAGGCAGGCTGCCACTGTGCTTCTTTCAACAGGGTTCTTCTGACCCAAGGCAGGTGGAAACCAGTGCAAATAACATACTTCTATTGTCTTAATTACTGTTAGCATTATGTTGGCTCTGTCTAGTCCTGGATCTAGTTCATATTGGGCCAGTGTGAATGAATGGAAAATAAGTAATAATATGAAAGTAACTCGCTCCACCATATGAGAATATGGACTCATTCTCAGGGCCCTCTCTCTTCTCCAGGCGTCAGTCCTGCCCAAACACTCAACAGGAGTCATAGGCCCCTGATTGGATACCTTCTGAGCTTAACCGGCACGCAAAGAGCTCAGCAGCATGAAGTCCACCACCAGCGATGACTGGGTCATGAGCCCCAGCAGTGTATAGCACTGCCTGAGCTATACACCTTTGGGTATCAAGTAACAGGGGTACGTAAAACGAGGAGACTCAACCAGGAGTCAGTTTGGCTGGATGATGTGAACACCTTAGTATTACTGCTGCTATTTGTGTGGACCATTCAGTTTAAAGGAGAATTACAGAAATTACCCTGCCTTCTCAAATTCCCATTGACCCATGTATTGTGAGGAACAGTGACATTGATGGAGTGCCAGTAGGGACAGAAAAGGAGAGGGACGGGAAGTGCCCATAAAGACAACTGCCATGAATAGAGATCTTACTTCCTTTAGTGAAATGGTCACAACCAGAGGTCCTTAAATGATATTTTTTAACATCTTTGCTCCAAATGAGGCACTTAGTTCTCATGGGTAGTTACATGTGCACATGCGTGCACACATTCTCACACACACACACACACACACACACACACACACACACACGAGCGCGCACACACTTGTAATTCCTCATTCAGAAAACATATGGTGAATGACTTACATATTTCAGACACATTCCTAGGCTCTATGGCTGGGAAATAAATCAGTAGAGGAAAAAAATCATTGTTTTTTTGGATGTCATAGTTATGTTATCTATTACTTTATTCCACAGGTTAATTAACTAAAATGATCAGCATTCACTGATCTTAAAGATACATTTTATGGTACATTTTCCCTCTATGGGCTTACTTTGCATGTATTGAGATACACGTTCCAACCTCATTTAAACCACACATTCTATAATATATTCTGCCCATAAATTTAGTTACTGGGAGCTTAGATAGAGAAATGCATCTGTTGGTAAGACTAGAGACCAGCATTTATTTAACATTTACTATGTACAAGTTCAGTGCACCTGTATTACTGATTCAGCCAGCAAGCAGTGTGCTTAATGATGTACTTAGCCTTTCCTTTAACTATGAGAGGATAATGATCACATGGTGGTTAAGATTTTCATCTTGTGAGTCTCAAGAGAATTGACACCTGTAATACAGCCCCAAACTCAGGCATGGAACAAATCAGTAGTTTATCAAAATTCCTTTCTCTCTGTGTCTCTCTCAATCAATCTTTCTTAAAAATAGAAAAAAATAAAAATAACTAAAACTAAAATTAATAACTGTTTCTTTGCATCCTTTATAAAATTATAGATGAGATCCAGACTACACACAGCCCCCTTGGGAAGTACCAAATTTTCTAAACCCCATATAAATTTTTATAATGGTTCATTTTAGGTTACTTAAACATAGACCAAGATAGGATGTGTGGAACTGGTTTTCCTGAATTTGAGAATGTTTGCCTTACTCCCCCCTGCTGTTGTTTCTCCATTTTTCTTTTACTTTAAAAAATTTGTTATGCTTAATCTTTTTCAAGAGTGAGAGAGAGAGAGAGAGAGAGCAAGCGAGCACATGAGCAAGGGAGGGTCAGAAAGAGAGGGAGACACAGAATCTGAAGCAGGCTCCAGCCTCCGAGTTGTCAGCACAGAGCCCAACGTGGGGCTCGAACTCAGGAACCATGTGATCATGACCCGAGCCAAAGTCGGAAGCTCAACAGACTGAGCCACCCAGGTGTCCCTTCGTCTTCATTTTTCAAACACAAATATCTGGGTCCCCATCTCTTGCTTTTCTCTTGATCTGTCTTTCCTCCCCCTCCCACTCTATCTCCTACTTCTCTATTCCATATTTCATGCTATTACTTCCATCTTGGTCCTTCCCTCTGATTTGCTCAGAATTTTCTCATGGACAAATAAACCAATAACAAAATTGATGAGGTTTTAAAAAAATCCTAATGAATGTATTCAGTGGAGATGCAAAACAAGAATAGGTAGTAATGCTATGAAATACACACTTGGAAAATTTTTATTGTTCAAACATTATTACGTAAAAAGTCTTTCTATAAAATTTTAGTTATTCAAAACTGGTTCATGTATCAATAAGGTACAATATACACACAAAACACAAAAATACATATAAAAATAAATACATAAAACAAATCTCTCAAAGTGTCCTAGGTCCAGAAACTAGAAATTTCTCTCTTTTCTTTCTTTCTTTCTTTCTTTCTTTCTTTCTTTCTTTCTTTCTTTCTTTCTTTCTTTCTTTCTTTCTTTCTTCTTTCTTTCTTCTTTCTTTCTTTCTTCTTTCTTTCTCTCTTTCTTCCTTCCTTCCTTCCTTCCTTCTTTCTTTCTTTCCTTCCTTCCTTCCCAGTCTTGAAGTCCTCTTTTTTTTTTTTTTTTTTTTTACTCTTATGCTGTAAACTGATAGGGCCGGGGTTCCAGCAGCTCAGGCTCTTCTCTGTCCATTCTCACAAGATGAGCTTCTCTGGGTCGGACAGGCTGGTGCTTCAGCTGAACCCAAGCACCTTTCTCTTTGACTTCCTCCTTTCTCTGATCATTTCCCATCACACGCTTCAGGAAGGCTCTTTAAGTGCTTAATATGCTCAGTATACATGTTAATTCTCTCTGCAAGAATCTTGCCCTTAACTTGTTCCTTTACAGCAATGCCAACAGCATACTGGGTACCACTGACCCTTCCGGTTTTGCCATGGGAACTTTTGGGGGGCTTTCCTTTTTGAACACTGCCTATTCCCTGGATATCTCCAATATCACCTTTCTTGTAGATTCGCATGTATGTGACCAAAGAAACAACTCCGTGTTTTCTAAAAGGCCTAGAGTACATACAGTGAGTGCCTCTTCTCTTTCACTTTGTGTGGGCTATTTTGGCAAATTACTGGAAGATAGCGGTTCTTGCCAAAACAGAAACCAGAAATGTCTTAACTGGATCTTTCTAGCATGAAATCTCTTATGTGCCTATGGTGAAGCTGTCAGATGGGGCTACGGTCCTTCAGAGGCTTGACTGAGGCAGGACTCTCCACAATCAAGGAGGTTTGCTCACAAGTCAAGCATCTGATGCTGGCCGAGGACCCCACAACCCTCCCACATAAACCTTGCTCTAGGTGCATTGAGTGCTTTTGTCACATGGTGACTGTCTTTGCACAGAATGAACTATCCAAGAGATTTGGTCTAGTTATTGCTTAAGATCTATAGCATGAGCAACACTAAGAGGCGATTCAAATTGCCTAATATCCTCCTGAACAAATAGTTCCTACCTTAGTTTCACAAGGAGGGAGTGGGGATGTCAATGGAAAAGGAGGACATGTTTTATCATGGGGTCCATGCCTCCGAGATCATTGTCTCCCCATTAGAATCCTTTGAATGTATACCACATTCATAACAATCAATACGATACTCCATGGAAGAGTTCAATCATGGGCGGGTAAGTCCTTGATTCACATGAATGAAAACAAAAAATAATTTTATAGCCTGAATTTTGCTGCCCTCCTCCAAATTTATGTTGTGGGTCTGAACACCCTGTGTCTCAGAATGTGACTGAACTTGGAGATAAAGCCTTTGGAGAAGTAACGAAAGTAAAATGAAGTCATATGGGTGACCATGATCCAATACAATGGGTGTCCTTACAGGTAGAGATTAGAAAGGACAGGGCACGTGTATGGAGAGAAGACCACATGATGGCTGTCCTCATGGCAGGGAGAGAAGTTTCAGAATGAAACCAACCATGTCAGGATCCTGAGCTTGGGCTCCTGTCCTCAAAACTGTAGAAGAATAAATCTCTGTTGTTTAACACACCTACTAACTCTGTGGTCTTTTATCATAGAACCCTTAAAAATGATACAAATAGCATTGCAGTAAATCAACTGACAGCAGGAACATTGAGAGGAATTGAGCAAATAAGTCGAGATGCAAAAAGGTTCAAACAGGTCAGATACAACATTTTATTGTTTGATTCCGTGGCTGTGGCACATAATTGCCAATAGAGTGTGCTCTTTATGTGTTTATGTGTAGCATGGCATGTGCCTTTGGTCCTGGATTCAACACTTTTTTTTTTAAGTTTATTTATTGATTTTGAGAGAGAGAGAGAGAGAGAGAGAGAGAGAGAATCACAAGCAGGCTCCGTACTGTCAGGGCAGAGTCCAACATGGAGCTCTATGCCACCATGAGATTATCGCCTGAGCTGAAATCAAGAGTCAGACACTTAACTGACTGAGCCACCCAGATGCCCTCCTGGGTTCAACTCTTACAGAATTAGAGCCAGCTAAGACTTGCGGCAGAGAATCAAAGTAAGTGTAAAAGCTACTGGCTCCTTCTTAAACTTCTCCAGATGACAGCCTGTCTGTGTTCAGTACAACCCTAAGGCAAGCATGACTCACAGGAATTAAATGAATCAGTGGCCGAATGTGAAAATACCATATGGCCTGTTTATCACACACATAAGCGCAAACACACACATGCGCTCACGCACATGCGCGCGCGCACACACACACACACACACACACACACACACACAGTGATGTTCTTAACAGTAAAACACTGTCTTCTGCAACTCCCAGATGAAAAATGTAGTTATCTTCTTACTTCACATCTTCTCCCATTCCCCTACTGTGTCACATTATTAGACATCATTAGACTATCTCTCTGATAGTCAGGGCTTGCCCCACTGTACTTCTGCCCGTCCTGATTATAATTCAGATAGTAATGTTTCCTATTTGTACTCTTCCTCTCTAAACCAAGATATATGTTCTCTTCCCAAAAGGCACCTTTGTAAAAACTGGGAGGTTTATTAAATTAGTGGAGCATAATTTATATTAAATTTCCTAAAGAATATGAATAAATTGGCTCCCAAGGAGGGGGCCTCTCCTAGAAAAGTCATTAATTTAAAAGAATTACTTTAAAGTGGGCATGTTATAAACCAGATAAATTTCATAAGATACAATCTCAGAGAAGGTCCCTTGGGTACTCATCAATGCAGGCTACCTAATAACTTGTCAATAGAGTTAAATTAATGGTGCTTTCCCAGCCTTCTTCAATCTTATTATTGCCAATGCAACATTTTAAGACTATAACTGTGAACATCAACTTATTACCTTGAAGTAAATTCACTTTTTTTAAAGTTTATTTTTTATTTATTTTAAGAGAGAGAAAACAAGCAGGGGAGGGGCAGAAAGAGAGGGGAACAGAATCCTGAGTAGTCTACACACTGTCAGCATGGATCCAGGCACAGGACTCGAACTCACAAACCCTGAGATCATGACCTGAGTTGAAGTCAAGAGTTAGACACTTAACAGGCTGAGCCACCCAAGTGCCCCAATCTTGAAGTCAAGTCACTTTTTAAAATCCTTAGCAATGAGAGGCAGTTATAGTCTATGACTTTATTGTTTTTTGTTTAGGATTCAAATTTTTCATTATTTTTTTGAAATTTTCACTTCAATAATTCTAGATTTTGAAAGTTAGACACCAAGCAGATTTCCAAAGTATTGAAAAATAAAGATTTAAAAAGCTTCAGTAAAGATTGAAGAAAAGATAAGGGAAGTAATTCTTTTAATGTGAATATGCAATTTGAGATTACCACTTCATACTTAAAAATTCCATAAACTCTTATTTCAGTAAGAAAAACTGACTTCCTTTCCTATTGTCCTTCATACTAGTCCTTAGGAATAAGTTGTTACTATTAAATATTTTCTTTTATACAAAAAAGTCACTT
This sequence comes from Helogale parvula, assembly GCA_004023845.1. Lineage (NCBI taxonomy): Eukaryota > Metazoa > Chordata > Mammalia > Carnivora > Herpestidae > Helogale > Helogale parvula. The sequence continues at coordinate 279,948 of PJEM01000033.1, read as the reverse complement.
AAAAATACATAGGAAACCCTACCTGTACTGCAAAGTGAGTTCAGAAGTTCAACATTAACTGATTTATTTCATACTGAAAAATATATTATCTGAAATTTTTAAAAATACATTAATAATATATACAAAAATCTGCCATCAAAATTCTTAAAAATTGTTGTGATAATAAAGGAAAGTGGAATCTATGCTTTTGGAGAAAATGTAATCTTTTCCAATGGACAAGCACAACTCCCAGCTCTAGACTTGATTTTATAAAATACCAAATCTGTCTGCTATGTGTCCCTGTGTCCATCCTTCATCTTTCTATTAGCCCACCTCCCACCTCCCTTTTCCTGACAAGATTCTAGAATTGATTAAGATCTGCTTTTTCCTACAAGAGTAATAATGATGCACTCCTTTTTGTTTTGTATGTGTGTTTGTTTCTTGGACTTTTACTGAATATTTGAATTAATGCCAGGGTCTGTGGTAAATGCTGGAGCAGGACTTAACACAAGCCTGCAAGACTCTAAATCTCATGCCCATGTGATAGCCTCTCTCTGGGAAACAAACTGGAAAAGAGTTCTACCACTTAACCGTGTGACCCAGAACTTTCGTTTTCTCATACATCAACCAGGGTTAGTCATAGGTGCTCATCTGAGATAGTTGTGATGTAGATTAAATAAGGTGATGTGTGTGACCCCCCTGGAACAGATGAAAATGTAAAGCCTTTCAGACTTCACCTATTACATATATTATATACATATTACATATAAATACACATATTACATATCAAGTTTGGCACATACTTTGATAAAATCATTTTCACCCTTTCATATTCCATAGTTATATCAGTCCTACTGAAACCATATAAATGGTGGGAAAATTATTCACCTGGAATGTCATTATTCCCAAAACAAATGAAAGACAACTTTGGCCAAGAGAGTAACAGCTCTGCTCTGTGCTCTGAAGGCCATCAATCAGGAAATTACTCCCATAATCCATGTGAGATACAAGTGTAGCATGGCCCAGGGCACGGAGGTGGAGAAGAGAGATGTGTGATCCAGAGTTGTCTGGGAGGCAGAATGAACAGGATCCAGTGGCCTCTGAGGTGCCAGAGAGTGACAAGCAGGCTGTTACACTGGGCAGGCGGCTACCCTAAGTGTGAAGGAAAGACCAATGTTAAACCAAGTGGAAATTTAAGTGCGATGCCAAATATCCCATGCTTCATAAAACACCTCTGATATTACTGGAACATGTGTATTGGTAATATAATAGCTTTTTAAAGTATGAGGAATATTTAAGTGAAACAAAAATAATAGTTATGCTTGAGGCCATTTGGTGGAACATTTGCATTTCTTTCGCTAACTTTTTGGATTTGTACAGCAATTTATTTTGTTTTGAGTTTGCAGCAACGGTCTGAGTTAAGATGTTTTATTCAATATTTGAAAAAGTCCTTTATTTAATAATTTTAGGAGTAGAGGATTTTAAGAATTTACTGCTCTGATTCACATAAGAGCTATTTCTCTTCACTGAGTAGTGTCGCGGCTGCTACACCATGCTTAACGCCTGCACATTAGCGCACCAGAGAATACTTCTAAATAATGCTCCGCATCTGACCTGTGCTTCAGAACAGTCACACAGGCACAGAGCAGTGGTTCATCAGGGGTTGCTTGTTGGATGCATTAAGGAAAGCTATAAAAGAGAATGAAATGATGCTTAAAAATAGAACTCTAATAAAAGGCCCAGAAAGAATGGAGACGACAATTATACGGTGGCTTCATGCCCTCAGCCAGGCCAGCTAGTAGAGCCTGCGGGAAGAGTGCCCCGGGAGGTGAGGTTGGAGGAAGGATGGGAGCTCCCTGCTTCTCCTCTGCTCTCACAGGATGACGACATTTCACTTCTAACCCCAGATGTGTGGTTTCCCACCTGCCACGGGGCTGTGACACCAGCTGGGCATCCCACAAGTCACTTAGTCTGACTCCACCTACCCGGGGTGAGCACCAGGTACCACTTGTTAGAGGATCTGCCCCACAGGACTGCCCCATTTCATGGGGACTCCACACCCAAGTTGTCACCTGCACTTCTGACTGACCAGCTATAAATCCTGCTTCCCATGACTCCCTCCTTAGGTCCGGTAATTTGTTAGAATGGCTCACAAAAATCAGGGAAGCATTGGTATACCTTTACCAGCCTATTATAAACAATACACTAAAGGGTACAGATGATTGGCCAGATGAAAGGACACACAGGGTGAGGTATGGAAGCGTCCTGAGCTCGGGAGCCTCTAGTACCCATTGAGCTGGCACCCTCCCAGCACGTGGGGATGTTCGCCAACCCAAACCTCTCTGAAACCCATGTGTTTGGAGTATGGAAGCTTCCCTGTATGCATGATCAATCCTTAACTCCATGTCCTGTTCTCTCCCCTCTCTGTAGGATGGGGGTGGGGCCGAGGCCTCCAAGCTTCTAGTCATGGCTTGGTCTTTCTGGTGATCAGTCCCCGTGCAGAAGCCACCAAGAGCCTCCTCTTTAGAACAAAAGATGCTATCACTCAGACCATTCTGAAGGTTTAGGAGACACCTCAATCACTTAGGAAATTACAAACATCTTATGAGCTGTGTGTCAGGAACCGGGGTAGATATATATATATATATATAGAGAGAGAGAGAGAGAAAATACATATGTTTATATATAATTTCTATTATTTCATAAGGGGGCAGTGGTCATTATAGCAGTAACTTTCACAAGTAAGAGTTAGTAAAGAACACTGTTGCAAGTTATAAACGTATGGGGGGGGAGAGTCAATACAGTAGAAAAATGGAATTATGGCCTCATTACCCATTCCAGTGTGCCCAGAGAGACACTTGGCCCTACTGCAAATGTGGTTCACTCCCCAGTTGTCCTGTCCTTATGCATGTATACATCTCCTCACACTCGTTTCCCTTGGAAGTCCCCTGTGAGCTCGGATATGAGGGAAAAGCTTGTGCCTGACCCCACCGCACCACACTAAACATACCTTTTCTGTTGTTGATCCATAAACGTACTGTTCCCTTGGTATTGTGATTATTGATTTATCTATCATTTACACTAAAGTAAATTACCTTAAGGAGCAGGATGTTTTGTGGGTGTGTGTGTTTTGTTTGGTTTGGTTTGGTTTGGTTGGTTGGTTTTGTTTTTTTACTGCTACATCTCCAGTACTTGACATTCAGGGATCATTCAACATGTATTTTTAATGTGAAATGAAGACAGATTTCTACCAACTCTGTATTTCCACACCTTCTCACTGTCAGCCTAAATTCCTACTCCGTCAGGAGTTCCGCAGACCCCGTTCAAGATTCTCCTCCAGGACAGGTATACAAACCATGAGTGGCAAATTTCCAAGGTCCTAAGTAAGTTCATTACTACTGTAAACAAATGAGTTTCAGTCTGTCTGAAATAGCAGCTCTCAAAGACAACTGAAGGCATTTTCTCCAAATTTGGGATAGATTGTGTGGGGCAGACCCACACGCACAGGCACACTCACAGGCACACGCACAGGCACATGCATCTGCTCTGACATGCTCTGGAGGGACTTCAAGGATCAGGAGACCACAAATCTGCACCAGGAGAGCTGAGAGGTGCAGATTTGTGGAGCAGCATCTCCACTCTGGGACAGCACCACATGGCGCTCCGAGGAAGGCAGCAGTGTTTCCTTATTCCACAAAGGTTAAAAATTCTATTGATCAACACAGGCGAGGTCGGCCTGTTTACACTAATGCTTAAATATATGTAACTGCGTGTTCCGTAAGGGGTCATTCACCCTGAAATGGTCAAGGTCCATCAAGGCACCTGCGACATTGTGAAGGGATCTGCGGAATTGCTGTGATGGACCAAGGAGTGTTTTCTTTCAGAAATCTGATCAGCTCCGGGCTTTTATTGTTATCATCCCGTTCCAGAGGAGGAAATGAGGTCAAGGAACTTTCCATGTAAGATGGAGTTACCAAGCAGCAGAACTAGAATTTGAATCCAGATCTCTCTAACTTAATATCCTTTGAAGACAACACGATGAATCTTCTCAGTTTCAATAAATCTTCTGAGAGTCAGTAGGTGAATTAATGAACAAAATATGCACATATGTAATATAAAAATATATAAAAACATATTTATAAATATATATAAATATAGAAAATAATGAAATATAAAATTATAGAAGTACATATATACTTTCAATGTTATATATTTGTTATAATAAAAGTATACTATTATCTATTATATAATTATTATAATTATATAATATGCATAACATAATTATAATAAAAATGTAAATTATATAATAAGCTTATATTATGATGCAATAAAATATAAGGTATTAACATATATAATGTAAAGTGATGTGTAAATATATATTTATAAATACATAAAATTATATAAATACATAAAATAGCATAATATAAAGTAATATACAAATAAACTAAAAATCCATGTTTAAAGTATATGAACATTAGAAGAACTTTCAAGAATGTTATTTTTTTTATTCTGATCTCATCAACCACCACAAACACTGGTGATATTTTTGCATATTTCCTTCCAAATAATTTTCCAATAAATATAAATGTGATGGTAATGAACAGAATACAGACATGACTTTTTGGCATGTTTTTTAAATTTCTAATTTGATCATTTTAAACCTACAAAAAAATCACAAAAATTGTAGAGCATCTAACTTTCCTTACTGTCAGTATCTTACATAACCATAGCACAATTATAAGAAATAATAAATTAACATTTGCACATACGTTTAACTAAACTACAGATTTTATTTGGATTTCACCTGGCTTTTAACTAAAGTCTGTTTTGCTGGTTTCTTTCAGGATCCAACCCACGATCCCACACTGCAATTTGTTATTATGTTTGTTTCCTTAGTTTCTTTCAACTTGGTAATAGTTCTTCAGTAGTCCTTCGTTGTCTTTCAGGAGTTGGACACTTTTGAAGAGTAAAGATCAATGGATCGATCGTTTTGTAGAATACCCTTCTGTATGGGTTTGCCTGGCGCTTTCTCATTATTAGATTGAAGTTATGCATTTGGGGCAGTACTGCACAAGCGATGTGCCCTTTCATTGCAACAATGTTTCATTACTGGTGACCCCAACCTTGATGAAGTTACCACTATTTACTTTGCAACTGACTAATTCTCAAAAACATTCTCTGATATAGCATGGCGATCTACATTTCACAGATGGGGAAAAAAAAGAAAAAAAAAGGCTCAGAGAAATAAAATGTTCTACTCGAATTTTCATAGAAACCAAGAGGAAGATCACCGAAATGAACTCCAAGGGCCATGGTTAATGCTATCCCCCACCCCCCACCCCGCCTTTTCTACTTCTCTGTTTCTTTCTTTTGGATTTGTAGCTAGATTACCATGTCACTGGAAAAAATGCAACAAAGTATAATTTAAAAAAAGAAATGAAATCTTAGCATCTGAAGATTGTAAACTCTGAAATATACCTAATGAGAGTTAAAAATAGAGTTCCAATCCTGCAGGGCATTATGTGGATGTCAGGCAAAACTTAGTTGCATTTCTTCAAGCTCTTGGGAATTACTCTGGCCTTGCAAACCACGGAGCTGCCTGTGTTTCTCTTATTCTCTGGTTTCAATGCTCAATGGTGTACTAACCCCTGCAAGACATTAGGAATATATTACATGAGAAGTCTTAACTTTTTTTTTTTTTTCAGAGACAACATGACAGACCTCTAAAGAATCTGATGAAAGCTGTTGCACCTGTCCCCAAAGAAATACATGTGTGAAACGAATTTCTCAGTTCCCAGAGGCCTTACAACTACACTCTAGATGTCATATGCTGGACTTTCTCTGTTGAGGGCCAAGACCCGTGCAAGACAGGTTAAGAGACTGAAACCAGCCAGATCATTCGGCCAAAGCAGTGCTACTCAGTAGAGATATCCCAGGAGCTACCTATGTAATTTTAGGTTTTCTAGTAGACAGATTACAAACTTTAAAAACCTAATTTTAATAATATATTTGATTTGATCAAATATTATCCCCAACTATGATCAGTTCAACATGTATTCAATATAAAAGTGATTAAAAATATACTTTACTGTTTTAAAAATAAATAAAGTATATGAACATTGTGGTTAGGTTTCTTTTTTTAATCATTAGTTTGGTAAACATTTGCTACTTTTTATTACTATGTGTTTTAATACACCTTATCTCTCATGTGGTTTGAATGCCATTTGAAGATTTGTTTTATTTTGTGGTTCCTCATTTCCTTTTTGTTTCCTTTTTAAAAAATTTTTTAATGTTTTATTTATTTTTTGAGAGAGAGAGAGTATGTGAGTGTGAGGGTCAGAGAGAGAGGGAGATGCAGAATCTGAAGACAGGCTCCAGGCTCTGAGCTAGCTGTCAGCACAGAGCCTGATGCAGGGCTTGAACCCACGATCCACGAAATCATGACCTGAGCCGAAGTCAGACATTTAACCAACTGAACCATTCAGGCGCTCCTCCTTTTTGTTTCTAGAAAGAGGCTTCCACCTACTGCTATTCCAACTGTATTTATTGGCTGATTTATATGAAGCTAGATTTAGTAGAGTTTGAAAACTGAGACATCCTTATGAATATTTAGTCTTAAAAGTTAGGTTAGGGTTCCATAATGAAATAATTGTATTGAAGACTGGAACATATGGAGCTATGTAGTCCATGCATTTAATCTACAAATTTGTGGGGCAGCTGGGTGGCCCAGTTGGTTTAGCGACTGACTCTTGGTTTTGGCTCCGGTCATGAGCTCACAGTTTATGGAATCAAGCCCCATGTCAGGCCCTCTGCTGAGAGCACAGATGCTGCTAGGGATCCTGGCTCTACCTCTCTCTCTGCCCCTCTGCTATTTACAAGGTCTCTCTCTCTCTCTCTCTCTCTTAAAATAAATAATTTAAACTTAAAAAAATAAAATTAAACCACAGTGTAAATCCCCACATCTTTCTTGTTGTTGTTCTACTTCCCATTGGCACTATACTTGCAAATGGCTGAATCAACCAGGAAAAGATTATCTAATTTTTCGCATCTGGTATGGTCACTTTGAAGTGCCTCATTGCTAAATTTTATTGTCACTCCATAATATATTATTAAACGTCTTTGGGGAGCATTCTTATTTCTTAATTCACTGAAGAGAACCAATAGTCTGTCTACTAATAATTACAAAGGAAGACAGTGGAGTGCAGACAAACTGGGTGACTCAGCTCAGGACTCGAATGTAACCGGTGGTAGGTCACCTTCAAATATCAGCACTTGGGCTCCTGAGTCCACATTCTCTATCATTGTGCTATAGCTGACTCACCTGAGAAGTGTCACAAGTGAGAGAAGACAGACATTTGATTTTTGAGCAATTATATATATGTGAATGACTATCAAAATGACTTGTTAGAATATCAACCTAAGACACATTGCTCCTCTAAACAAGATAAAGGGGGATATGGATTAATCAAAGGGATGCATAGATATCCCAGCAAAGTTGCTTTTCAACTGCATTTGTACTAAATTAACTTTAATAATCTTTCTGAATACAGAGATAAATGTAAAAATGGTGAGTAGTAAAGTCACAGAACAACAGATGATTGGTAACCTTATAATCATTAGTAGAGTGAATATTGACAGGTTATAAGAAAAACACATAAATTGGAATTTTGTAAATGTGTAAACATCATAAATAAAAACCATAGACAATAGTAAATATTCAAAACAAACTGATGTAAACTTAGTTCGAAGCTTTTGGCTCAATACCAGTTAGAGGAGGGGGTGAGTGATAAGATGGGGGATTGCATGTGACTCCAAAAGGAGTGATCCTCATGTTAGATTCTTAAATGAAAGTAAATGGATATTTTTTCAGTTGGTGGTGGGAATGCTACTGGGTCACTTTTTAAAAATGAGATAGAAATGGATTTCTGAGTATATTATTGAGATTACAAAAATACTTGCTAATTTATCTCTCATAAAAACCATTCTAACTTTACCACGATTTTCTGTCTTCTGTGGTGTCAAAATAAAAGATCAAAGGAATAAGTCAATTGGAAAAAAGAAGGTTTTTTTTTTCCGTCATAGATAAACACTAGACTTAAATAAATATTTAAGATTTTCAATGTGTCCAGAGAGGGTTTCTCTGAAACTATAGTTACTTTTGAATGATGTTGGAAAATCCATGACATGCCTCTACAAAACCATTCACATTAAAAACCAGATTGTGACAGAACAGAAAGGAAAAAATGGCCCTATACACAAACAGGGGAGAGACATCAATGTTTTATTTATCCATGCAAAGAGTGTACTCCATATCAAAGAAAGTTGATAGCCTTTTATTTTTAGGTTTATTTATTCATTTTGAGAGAGAAAGAAAGAGACAGAGAGAGAGAGAGATAACATGAGAGGGAGGATCAGAGAGAGAGGGAAAGGGAGAATCCCAAGCGGGTTCCGCGCTGTCACTGCAGAGTCTGACATGGGGCTTGAATTCAAGAATTGTGAGAACATGACCTGAGTCTAAAGGCTTAAACAACTTGAATAATTCAGGCACTCCCCAAAATTGATGGGCATTGATCAATGTAAGTTTTCCAGTAGTGAAAGGAGTTAAAGAAGGAGTGATATTTCACAATGAGGTTTCACTGTATAGAGACTAAAGCTTTTTATGCCTATGGGAATTTCCTTTGAAAATCACATGACTAGGTGAAAAATAAATAAACATAATTAAATTTCTTTCTTTCTTTCTTCCTTCCTTCTTTCTTTCTTTCTTTTTTAACAAATTGAAATTAAGACAAGAACCAGATAACATAAGTGGTTTTCCTTAATCACAACAAATTGTATTTTTAAGACTGATTAATTAGTTTTCCAAAGGAAGTCAACCGAAAGCAAAACTGCCAGTTTCTTTCTTGATGTTTTGTTTAATTTCAACAGTTCTTTGAATTCAGGATCATTTTCAGCTGAAACTGTCAAAAACCTATGGGAAATGACATGTTATGTAGCTTATTTCCTGAAAAACCCATCTGATAACTTCTCATGTCCTATCCAGGTATTAAAGAGTCAGACTGGAAAACACCAATATAAATGTAAATAACTCGGAGACACATATCTAAAGAAGAATGGTGAGTACAGACACATAGGTCATCAATAACAATTAAGATACATTATCTTCCAAATAACTCATAAGGCCATATTCTGCCATGAACTCCTGACTCCTCTCTGTCATATCCACTGGGAACACATGGGGTGTTCAGGATGAGTGCAGGGAGACACGGAGGGCAGCTCGCCTGCAAGAGCAAACAAACTATACTTTGGCTCCATTTGCTCTTGGCTTTATTCTGTCCTCGGCCAGCAGAAACACAAGGTCTTTGGCCAAGTCACTATGTTGCTACCGAATCAATCATTTAAGAAAATGACCAATCTCTTCCCTCTCAGTGATCTTATTTCAATAACTTAACTGCCAGCTACAATTCAACAGTCCCTCGAGATCTAAAAACACTGTTCCAAACTTCTCCCTCCACTCTCATTACGGGGGCCTGACGAAACCCAAGGACCTCTGCTACTTGCAAATGCCCAGTGGATTTCAATCCTCTTAACGGCTTCAAATGATAGACTCCTGCTTCGACAAACACGGGTTTTATATTTATTATTTTGGGACCCATTTGAGAGTTAGCTCTTTCTATTTTCATGCCAAATCATTTGTAAACTTGGGAGATTTTATGGATGTCCTGGGGAGCAAAAGGAGATGTTTTCTGATACAAACCATTCCGAACAGCAGGCATCACCTTTTAATCTTGAAATCTTTAGCAGGACAATCATCACAGGTTTCTATTGAGCCTTTGTTTTCCCTGTATCAGCCCTACCCCCTCTAAGGCTCTATAAATATATGCGTGCATGTATTTACTAATCAATCTCTTTTAATTAACCATAAATAAAACTGATTATTTGAATAACATGCATCTGAGGGGCCTTGTCATGTTGTAGTACCAAATAATTCCTCAATCTCTGGGCTTTCACATAATGAAAATTGTATTTCCCATTCACATAAAGGTTTCTGTTACTTAACATAGCTCTCCAAAGTAGATGTTGCTCAAAAATTGACGGAGAGGCCCATCCATGATTTCTGCAGCTGTGCAAGAGAGGAACTGGAGAATTTTCCATGGACTTTTCACTTCATATTTCCTCGGCTATAACCCAATGGCATGTGCTGCCCAACACCAAAAGTGTAGAGAAATCACAGACTTTGCTGTGGCTATAACAAAAAGAAAATTGGATGTTGGTGAAAATTAGTGATAGCACATTTCATGTATGATATGCAAGGCCTCCCCTATGTTTGAGTCTGGATTTTTTAATTTTACATGTCTATACCTTTCCAAAAGTACACTGGCTTATTTATAACAAGTTTTGATATTACAAGTTTATAATAAGTTTTAACACCTGGCAAAATGGGCTCAAAATACAAAAAGGTGACTGCAGATTCTCATTCTTCATGCTAGATATTCTTTTTGTTGTTGTTGTTCACACTGTATTTAAAATTTTCTCTGCTTGTATATTTTCTATCACTGCTATGCATTTGGGCCAAGGCAGTAGGTAATTCTTTAAACATTAACACTAATTCACCAGATCAAGGTATATGGTTTTTGATAAATGTGTTTAATGAAACACAGATCAGGTATCATTTCTTCCATATTTCACATTTCTGTTCTAAAATATGTAATTACTACAAAAGGGGACATTGCCACATTTCCAAAGCTTGAACTGCCTCAATCTGACTCACTCAGATGTGTTTGGTACTAAAGAGAATCCTTATATTATCACTTACATCCAGATGGACAAAACATTCATGTCAACACTGAAAGGCTGCTTCTACCTTTTGCCAGGTCTATCTAATTTGAATTTCCACCACAGTCAAAAAATTATTTGGTTTGACTAAGGAATTAATTTCCCTCTATTTAATTCTATCTCTTGTCAGCAAAAAGATGATAGTGCACGTTAGCAGAAGCTGTTCACCTTCCAGATCCCAAGGGATTGGCAGCGTCCTGCCTACAACTGGGAACAAAGCAGTCAAAGAGGTGGAAGGCATGAAATGGACGTTGTCAAATATGACTGTATTTACTATTCCATGCAAGCTCAGTCAGTTTCAGCAGCCACCAGACCCTGCTAACTATAGTCTTCTGTACTTACTCTTTGTCCGTGAACTGGTCATGATGCCATGTGTGAAAGAATCCAGTATCTGGTCTGAAGGCTATGCCAGGACAGGGCTACTGTTGACAAATTCCCTTTGTTCCAGACAGCCCAGCATAGCGTCTCAGAAGTGCCCATCAAGCTGGTACTTTTGTAGACTTTAGTGAATCCCCCCTGTGTTTAGAGCTGGTGTCTCTCTTGACCCTTCATCATTCAAACTGCTGGAAAGACACATCTCTAATATGGCCACATGCCCGGTGTTGATTGCTCCAGATGAAGGTCTTTTTGCTCTCCAGTCAACAAATGCAATTGCCACTCAAGCTGCCATATCCCTGCGTATTAGAATACTCAATACATTGAGTTAAAGAACTAGCCTCCAACACTGCTTTGTCTCCTGTGTTTGGGCTCTGGCTCCACCACCCAGCGCTAAGCCTTCCTATTTCTGTGACAGGATCTCCTTCCCAACCTGGTTTTTTTCCAGGCTGGTGGATTATTCACATGTGTGGGCCAGTTCTTGCTTTCCTTCAGAGAGGTAAGAAGAAGTGTGTGCCCTAATCAGGGGAAAAAGTGCAGTATTTCTTGCATATCTTCAATCCAATATCTTTTCTATAATATCATATCACATATTAGTAGTTCAATAAAAGTACTAGGACTTAATCCATAGCATAGAGCAGCACACACACAAAGTCACACAAACAAAAACAAAACTTAAGGATTTAAATATTAGCTTTTTTTAAACTTATGGTTTTTATTTTTGTATTCAAATCACTAAATATATTTGTGTTTATTGTTTGAATTTAGCTACATTATTTCTTCATAGGTTTCCTTACTTAGGGATAATATGACCCATGTCATTTTGTTGATATAGTAATTTAATGAACAGATGTACCCAAGGTTCTCAAAGTTTAGTCTGCATAAGAATGAACTGGTGCAAGTGTTAAAATGTAGAACTGGTATTTAGCCTATATAGTCTCTCGCAAAATATCTGGGATGCCTACAAGAAAATGAAATTTTAGCAAGAGCCATAGTGATATTCATGTAAATGTCCAGGGGGCAATTTGAGAATCATTGATAAATGCATACTAATTAGCACAATGGCTGTCACAAACTCAGGTTCTATTGATGCTAGAGATCAACATTATTATAAATAAATGAAATGGAGTTGGAACTACGGCATGATACTGCTGGTACACACAAGTCCTCCATCAGCCGACAATGGGTAAAGTTATTAGCGTGGTGGCAGAGTGACCGCTGCTGGCTCCTGTCCTGCCCCATGTGCCCTTACATGTCCCATCCCTGTACTGAGTGTTGGATTATGAGTCTCACATTCTTCTGGTGTAAGTGTCAGTGTGTTCAACATACAAATCTCATTCCTGTGGAGTTGCTCAAAAGTATGTCCTTAAATATTCAGTAAGGTTTGGACATCACACTGTTCAGCAACCACACACATACTTGTGTGCTATCTATGTTTCTAAATGTTTGTACAAGTCCTAGTGGTTTGGGAAGTCATTTCCTGACTGTCTCCTTTCTTGATTGTCTTCTTTTGATTTTTTTAAATGTCTGAAAATGACCTCTATTCTTGGTCTTGTCATGCCATTTATTTTTCACTATTAGCCCCATTGAGGAAAAAAGTCCTCTCGCTGGAAGGAAAATAAATTTAGCCTATTAATCTAGAAAGTTGAATGCTATCTGCTTAGTTTTCACTGCAAAGTTTCATCATAGAAAAGCACAATGTTTGGTAGAAACTGTATATTAGACAAACTAGTATGCCATGAACTTGACTTCCTATGAACTGGAATGGTAATTAGTAGAATCATAGAGCTTGATTTGGTTTCAAACAGCTATAAGAGAACCACTCAGGAGCATAGCTAGAATCTGGTAGGTGATTTGCAGGAATCACCCATAAGTCATTCTGTTTGTGATACCAAAAGCCTGCATGTCCATGATCATTCCTTTCATTGAAGGCATAATTGTTTGATGAACCCCTTTTCAAAACAAAGGTAAGAAAAATTTTACCTTACAGAAGTTTCCCTGTTAGCAAACGTGTTCCTCAAAATTTGTCTTAAGGTATAAAGTGTCACTTGGAAAAAAGTGAAGGAAGATATGTTCCCCAGGTGATGGCTATGTGTCTGGGGAGGCTGGGAGTACACTGCCCCGGGAGTCTAGAAGGAGAGAGTAAGGGGCCAGAAGTAGGGGATGGATGCTAAAGAAGAAGCTGGATGGAATTGGAAGGAAAGCTTTAATTATGTTACAGCTGGGCCCAGATTCGTCCATTTGTAAATCATCTTAAATGACAGATTTGGCTCTGGCCTGCACCTGGGAGCTGGTAAGTGGAACTAGCATTCTCCTCTGGCCCCTTCCACTGAGTGGGAAATGTTAGAAGAACTACAAGTGAGATTATATGCTTGGAAACTGACTCTTAGTAGGAGGAGGAATTTAAATTATTTGCTAATATTGAGTTTTTAAAAATGTCTTTCACATTTTTTTAAATTTTTAAGTTGAACTGGTAAACAGTATTTCTAGAATTAGTAATCTAAACCAAATTGGAAGAACGAACAAACACCTAGTTGTATCCTGTCTGATGTCTCCTATATATTGGCCTTCAAAAATAATTTCTATTTACTCAATATCCCATATATTTTTACAGAGAAATGATATAATTAGATATGTAAGAGACATATGCATGCAAGTTGTAGGATTTGAGTGTAACAGATTTAGAGACAGGGCTGAAATTGGCATTGAATGAGACCAGGAGTCCATCCCAAGCCATTCTAATTCTGGAGGCACTGAGACGATAACTAGACCTCACACCCCCAATTTCTGACTTGAATTTCAAAAGCATTAAAAACTGGATTAGAAAAAGCATTAAAACATTTTCATCTAATCTGGGACAATGTAGTATTGAAAGGATCAGGTATGGTACTCAGGACGGCACACTATGCCAATATCTGTAATCAGAACAATGGCCCAGTCTGTGGCCTGGAAAGTGAACTCAGGTTCAGCAAATCTTCAGGCACAGGAACAGGGATGCCCCATGGGGTTTTATATGTGAGCCACTGGATGTCACACAGGAATTTTTGCTTTGACTTATTTATTTCAGCTTGTACCTTTCAAAGCATACAAAATACGATCGTATTCCTGTGATAGAGAATCAAAGTCTAAGATCACCTGAACCAAATTTAGCTAACTGGTGTGTTAAATCTTTATTTAAAGCTTCCGTGGAGTATCAGAAAATCATATTCTACCTTCAATTATAGAGAAAGTTCTCAGTATAGGTAAAATTCTTACTGACCCTTAAATTCCCTTATAGAAAAAAGGTAATTTGTATATTTCAGAATGAAGGTGAGAGCAGGCAGAGGAGTTAAGGTTTCTTTTGCGATTTAGGTAATAAGGTTGCACCCAACACCGGCCATTGACTCTAATGTTGTAGACTCCAGTTTTTGCATAGCCTCAACAAATGTTGTGGTCTGTTAGATGAGGAAGATTGGGAGTCTCAGAGCAGACTTTTAGTTTAAACTACTTCTGGAGAGAAGATGCCTGGCTGTCCTAAACACACCACAGACTTAGACACCTATGGGAGAGAGCAACTTCATTACTGGAGTTCAATCTAAAAATGTGTTCCTGGAAAAACATTTTTTCCCACTAGTTTGTTGTTTGTTAGCAACTGCCTGAGGGTTATATGACTCATTCAATTAATTCCAGAGAGTTCGAATAGTTATATTTCTACTCTAATTAAATATTCTCTTGGAAATAATGTATCAATTTAAAAAATAGTCATGGTACGGGAATTGTAAAGTATACTCAGGTACTATAAAGTGCCTCCTCTTCTTGGTCTCAAATGCTCTTTGTTTTGGTCTTTATAACTTATTTTAAATATTCTGCCGGAGCTACCTGATGACCCAAATTGTTAAAATGGTGATGTTTCAAGAATAATTAAATTTTGGCCATTCTGTAACTGATGAAAATAGTGATATAAAGGTTTTATCACAATTTAACGTTTATTTTCTATCTTATGACCGTGAGCTTGATTTCATTCACGAGTTTTGCTGACATGTTCTAGAGGTAGATAACTGTGGATGGTCCCAGAAAATAGAGTTACTACTCAGACAAGGGGCCAGTATATTAACTATGCAGTCTTTCTCTCTCTGACCCTTCAAGAAACAAAGGGTGTTTATTAACACCTTCTTTCTCTTTCAGAGAAACTATCCATTGACTACTGCATACCATAATTGGTTTTCAATGTAGGGATGAAGTAATTAATAGGTGATTAATTCAGTAAGCACTTATTCATCTATTGAGCTGTATAATGTCTTAAGCACAAAAGAAAGGCCCAACAAATAATAGCTCTTGATGAAATATCAATCGATTCAGGGGTGCCCAGGTGGCTCAGTCAGTTAAGCCTCTAACTCTTGATTTCCAGGCAGGTCATGATCTCATGGCCCTGAGACAGACCTTCCTGTCAGACTCCCTGCTGAATGTGGACCTGCTTGGGATTCTCTCTCTCCCTTCCCCCACCAAAATAAGTGACCATTTAAAAAATATCAATTGATTCAATGGATAATTTCCAAAATAAATGCAAATTACTGGCTTAAGTTTTCCAAAGTTTATAATTTACCCACAAATAAGAGCCCCCTTTGAAAGGGTATGCCCCAAATCCTGGACAATCAGCTTAGACAGGGAGAACAGCATCCCTGTTGAATCATGTGGGTATCCATAGGGATCACTTCTTTTTATGTAAAAGTAAGAGGGAAGAGGAGAATAAATCCAGTTGCAGCAGAGTCTGATTTAGTGATTGCTCTGGTGAGCCCAGGTAAGACAGCTATAAAGCCTGTTTTATATAGTTGAGAAACATGTTGTAAATTTATTTTGTAAACACAATTGACAGAATTGTGTATGCCAAATTTATTTTTTATTCCCTTAGAATTACTAATTTGCAAGGCAAAATTCTTAATCATTCAGAGCCATTTTTCCCCTCTCCTTCCAATGAAACATTTTTCAACTGAACAGCAAATAAAGTTGTTAAATGATGCTCACTTGCTATGTCAGAGTTAGAAGTAGACTGTAACTTGGTGTGGTGAAGTTCTCAGAATGAGAGAAGAACACGAATCAAAATGAACTATGCAAAAGCAAGAGTTATGAGAACTACCTCACTTTCCATGAAAATATCCACTGGGTAGAGTGGTGCAAGTAAGTGACAAACTATTTTATTTCTTCAATTCTCCTTTCCTTCCCTCTTTTTGGCCAAGGGTATTTAGTTTGGATTTATACAACAGAGTTAAATATGACTTTGGAATAATTTCTCTTTATAAGCCAGAGAACTGAATAAGCACACTGGCTACAGCATGAGAAGGAGAAGGTTGAAAGCTGATTTAAAAAAATGAAAGAAGATACAAATAAATGGAAAACTATCCCCTGTTCATGGGTTGGAAGAATTACTATTGTTAAAATATTCGTACTACCCAGAGCATTACACAGATTGATTCAATGCAATCTCTATCAAAAATCCAACAGCATTTTTCACAGAAATAAAAAATGAATACTGAAATTTGTATGGAACCACAGAAGACTTCACATGGCCAAAGTACTATTGAGAAACAAGAACAGAGTTGGAGGCGTGATATTTCGTGATTTCAAATTATATTCATGGCCGGGTATCTGTGAGAGGCAGCTAGCTAGGTTCTAACAAGGCACCTGGAAGCCAACAAGGAGGAAGTCATGCACAGCTATGGGGAAGGTCAGAGGCCTGAGCTGGCAGTGCTCCCAAACAAAGCCACAAGAAGCAGGATCAAACCAGACAGACCTAGGATGGCAGGTGCCATGGCAGAAACCCATGACCAAGTAAGGAAGAAAAAAAAAAAGCAGGAGACCCTGCTTCCAAGAAATCCTGCCTCAAGTAATGAATAATCTACCCCCTAGTTAACAATTGTCCATAAAAGATAGAAACTCAAACCCCAGGGTGTATATCTCTCTCTCTTATCTCCCTCTCTTACTCTCACACCTTGAGAGTATACTTTCACTTTTATAAACTGTCCTGTTTCTGTCATTTGCCTGCTGTATTGTGTCTGTCCTTGAATTCCTTCTCGTGACAACACCAAGAGCCTTCAGTGACATCTTTGGGATGGGCTCGATCAAGGTCCTAGGCCTGAGGTCTTCCCAGTCCACCTGGAAACATATCCACTGCAAAAGAATGACACAGAACCCTTACCTAACAATATGCAGAAAAATCAACTGAAAATGGGTGTAAGACCTGAAACCATACTCCTAGAGGGAAACATAGGGGGAAAGCTCCAGGATGTTGGCCTTGGTGATTTTCTTGGTTTTGTTTTTGGTGGGAATAGAGGGCCCCAAGAGTTCTGGCAAACAAACAAGTGGGATAACATCGAAGTGAACATTGTTTTCACAGCAAAGGAAACAACAAACAGAACAAAGAGGCAAGCCACAGATTGGAAAAAAATATCCAAAAATCATATATTTGGTGAGTTAATATCCAAAATATATAAATAACTCATATGATTCAACAACAAAAAACAACCAACCTGATTACAGAGTGAGCAAAGGACTTGAATAAACATTTTTCCAAAGACGACATATGAATGTCCAACAGTTGTAGAGAAAGCTGCTCAGTATCATTAATCATCAGGTAAACGCAAATCAAAACCGCAATGAAGGAGCATCTCACACTTGTGAGGAGTGCTATTACCATGATGTTAAGAGATCGTGAATGTTGGAAAGGGTGTGAAAGAAAGGAAACTTTTGCCTACTTTTGGTGGGAATGTAAACTGGAAAAGCCACTATGAAAAACAGTGTAAGTTCCTTCAGAAAACTAAAACCAGAACTACTAGAAGATCCAGCAATCCTTCCTCTGGGTATATACTCAAATGAAATCAGTATCTTGAAGAGATATTTACACTCTCATGTTTATTGTAGCATTATTTCATAATAATAGAACAGTTAAATATGGAAACAACCTCAGTGTCCATCGAGGCAGGAATGCATGAAGAAATTGTGGTATGGAGAATACAAATACAATGAATACTATTCAACCCTGAAAAGGGGGAACTTTCTATTTGCAACATGAATGGACCTGGAGAGCATTATTCAAAGTGACATAAGCCAGATAGAGAAAGAATAATACTACAGGATTTCACTTGTATGCAGAATCTGAAAGTCAAACTCTGTTACTATATCACAGAGTAGAGGGGCCCAGGGTTGGGGATGGGGGAAATGAGGAGATGCTGGTCCAAGGGCACAAAGGTACAATGAGGTAAGATGAATAAGTTTACAGATCTATTGTACAGCCTAGTGACTGTAGTTAATAAAATTGCATTGAATACTGGAAATTTGCTAGGAGAGTAGATTACAAGTACTCTACACACATACACACACACACACACACACAAATGGTAGCTATGCAAGGATAAAAGTATATTAATTAGCTTGGCTGCAGTAATATTTTTCACTCTGTATATGTATGTCAAATTATCATGGTGTACACATTAAGTATATGCACTTTTTATCTGTACTGTTTTTTTAATGTTCATTCAGTTTTTTTGAGAGAGACAGAGAGAGACAAAGAGTAAATGGGGGAGGGGCTGAGAGAGAGGGAGAGACAGAATCCCAAGCAGGCTCCAGGCTCTGAGCTGTCAGCACAGAGCCTGATGTGGGGCTCGAACTTGTGAACAGCAGGATTATGACCTGAGTTGAAGTGGGATGCTTACCTGACTGAGCCACCCAGGGACCCCAAAACTTTTTTAAAAACATGGTTTACAAATTAGAAATAAATGGAAAATTCCCAGAAAAAAAAAAAGAAAGTTGACAGTGAAAACAAAAACTTAACAAGTCTGAGAATTTGAGAGAGACAGAGAGACAGAGAGAGAGAGGTGATACAAGCTTCTGTCCAAGTGCTTACAGACGCGAGTCAGTATTGAAGAGGGTTATTGTGCAGGACCTAACAGCTGAAATTCATGGAGGGAGGTAGACAATCAGTTTCCAAATAATCGCCACGGAAAACTCTAGCAAGGTGTTTTCAAGGGAAGAGAGAAATGACGGGTCTACTAAGTATTTGCTGGATGTATTAAGGAAGGCTCACCAGTACTTAAAGGATGAATTTTGTAAAAAGCAAAAGTAAGAATGTGTGACCTATCACCGGAAGACTGAAGAAACTCTAGCTTGTTTTGGAAAATAAAAGACTTTATAAATATTAACAATTTGAATAATAAATAATAACATATTTTGGATGCTTGCAACTTATGTAGAAAATGTCATAAAGGAACAGGGGATATGTTTTGTACCAGAGAAGAGTTTCAGAGGAATAACTGGATACCCTTCATCCAGCCTTAAAGAATTACCTTTGTTTCTGTTTTCCTGAGGCTCAGACAAGTTCCATTTCTCTTTTTCCTGTTTTCTACCTTGTAGGAATTGGTATTCCTACACCTGACTTTTAATTCATGTATTCCTTATTCATTACATTTCTAGTATGTTCACTATTTTGTAAATGTTCTGTTCAAGCTCTTCAACCACAGTACTACCTTCCACTTGGCTGGGGTTTCCTATTGTAGAAAATGAGCACAACAAAAATATTCTGAGCAGCATAAAAAGAAAATGATAGATCAGTTTAGTTGTGATCAAATATCAGAATTGACCCATAAGATCATACATATAAATGTAGTGACAGAAAAAGGACAAGATAAACATTAAGGAGGAGAAGTAACATTGGAAGGAAAAAATGACATAATTATCAAAATGTTAGGAAAACTCTAAAACCCCAGTTTACAAGAAAATAAATGAAATTAAAGCAAGATAAACAAAAAGAAAACTACACAAAAGTAATTCAAAATTAAATTGTTAGAAACCAAAGGTGAGAGTGGGGCTCAGTCAGTGGAGCATGTGACTCTTCTGGGATGAGTTTGAGCCCCATGTTGGGTATAGAAATTATTTAACATTATAATCTTAAAACAAGAACAACAACAATGAAAAAAAAGTGTGGAAGTCAGAAAGCAATATAATGATGTCTTTAAAGAGCTAGTGACGAATGGAAACCTAGAAGGCTATGTCTGTTTTTAAAATATTTAACAATGAAGGCAAAATAAGCACAATTTTCAATCCAAAGCTGAGAAAATGTATCAACAGTGGTTTTCACTTACAAAGAATGTGAACAGAAATTTTACAGGCTACAGAAAATGATATAAAATAAAGTCTTATCTACACGAATAATGGATAGAACCAGAGGTACTAAATATAAGTGTAAGTATAAAATACATTTTTTAAAAATTTCCTTTAAATATACTAGACAATTTGGGGTTTGTTAGCCTACATAAATCAAACCCATGACAAAATACCCAAAATATGAGGAAAGGAAACTCGAAGGACACTATTTTTGAAGTCCCTTTGTGTGTGTGTGTGTGTGTGTGTGTAATTTGGGAGGAGTTATAATTTTTTAATGAAGCTTACTGTAAGATAAAGATGTGCATTATTGATTGATTGGTTGATTGGTTGATTTAATTTACTTTGGGGGGGGGGAGGGACAGGGGCAGAGAGGGAGGGAAAGAGAGAATCCCAAGCAGCCTCTGTGCTGTCAGTGCAGAGCTTGACTCAGGGCTTGATCTCACAAACCATGAGATCATGATCTGAGACAAAATAAAAACCTGAACACTTTACCAACTGATATACCCAGGTGCCCCTAAAGATGTGTATTTTAAATCATTAGGGAACCATAAGATTACATACAATAACCAATAGAGGAAATAAAATAGAATATTAAAGTATTCAATTGATCCTAGGAAAAGCAGGAGGAAAGAATAACAGTTATATGATGGAATAATGAGGAAAGAGATGATGGAATTAAACCTATGTTAAATGTAAATGCCTATAATATCCCACATAAAAGACAAAGATTGTGAGAATATGTGTAAAACCCCAACGAAAAACTGTCAAACATATTCTAAAAGACAAATAGGATTAGAGAATGCAACATTAGAAATGATAGATTGCTCGGTCCAAACTGGGAATTTATTTCACAAGCAGGTAAAATCATTATGTAAACATATTTCTAACATTTTGGATTTTGTTTTTCACAAAATGCCACCACGTGAAACGAAACTACTGCATCACTACTATGTAAGACCCCCTATGGCTGGCTTCAGTGTCTCAGTGAGTTTTAATGAGTCTCTCAGGATTCATAAAGGAACCGAAGCTCAAACTTGGACTGTATATGTATTAATTCTGTCATACCAACAGAGGAATAAATGAAGCTGTGGTATTCCCCAGATACAATTAAAAATAAGAAAGTAAAGTGGGTAAAGATTGCCACTAAGTATGGCTTTATCTAATACATTTTTAAGTGGTATCATGTTTCCACGGGCCAAAATTTATTGAATTCTATTTTTAGCCATTTATCTGTCTTAAAATAAAAATCTATTGCTTCCAAGGATGAGTAGTCTATATAATCATATTTAGTTATCAATTCATGGATGATGGCATGAAAGTCACGGCTCAGCTTGCAGCTATTTCAGAAGTAGATAGAAAGCATAACCACTTCAGATACACTCAGGACACAGGCAAATGGAGCAAGAAGTATGAAGACATAAGCCATACACAGAGTTGGAATGTAATGTCAAAACAGGTTCAAAACGAGGGGGGGGGGGCAAACTGTTATAAATATCAAAGTGCACCATCAAACACAGACAGGATACTTGATTGTTAAGGAGGCCACATAGGGGGTAAGAAAAAAAAGGACAGTATATAAATATCGGAGTTAATATCAATCAGAATAGTAAAGGTGAATTTATTAATATTTAGCATTTAGAGTGGCAGTTCTTGAAGTACTATTTCCTGTTCTGAAAATTATTTCTAAAATTAATTTATATTTTAAAATTATGTATATATCAAATAGTATAACACTTTTTCTAATTAGTTATTTTAAGGCACTGGGGGAGAAGTAGTTAGATTCTGATTTTATTTTTAAGGAACATGGGCTCAGTTGTTTTAAACAAAATTATTCTAGCGGCGCCTGAGTGGCTTAGTCAGTTAAGCATCCTCACAGCTGACAGCTCTGAGCCTGGAACCTATTTTGGATTCTATGTCTCCGTCTCTGCCCCTCCTCTGCTCATGCTCTGTCCCTGTCTGTCTCTCAAAAATAAATAAACATTTTAAAAATTTAAAACGAATTATTTTGGATAGACATTATTTTAAACTGAAGAATTTTTTCATGAAGAAATGCCGTGATGCCATGATTGGGATATTAGCTTATGAAATGCAGGACTCCTGTCATGGCTAGCCTTTATGTCGCCTGTCTAGAAATTAACAGAAGGTGTGAACGCCTCTGGCAGAAGGAACTTAAATCAGAGGAGCCTCATGAGGGGTGTGTGAGCTCGATTTCAAACCACATCCTCTCTCAGCTGGGCTCCACGGTACAATGGGTCCAGTGAACCCAGTGGAATCCACCAGCCAGGATGATACTTTTCCAGAATTTCCATCTATAGTTAGATTTACATGTCATGGTAAGAAATTAATTGTAGTCTATTTTTTTTAAGTTTTTCCCAAAGGCCAGATGTGATACAATGTCAAACATTCTTATTTAAACTACATGAGAACTGATGACAGTTTTAACCTCATCATAATGAGACAATACAAGCTCAAAGAGTTCAGGAATCTCTCTTGAGATTTTCAGCAGCATCAGGGGCACACTAAGACCTACCAACTTCAAGTTCACAGGTCTTCCCATTAAACTTCAACCAACTGAAAGAGGTAATAGAAAATAAAACAATCTGCCTTACTTCACAACTGAACATAGCTCCTTAGTGCAATGGTTCTTTTTGTTTGGGAACAAACTTAAATGGACACTAACTATGATTTATTCTAACCAAGAAGGATCAATAAACCTTTATCTCCTGTTACAATTATTCTCTTTTAGTTACAGACAGTTCTTAAATTTGTCCATATACATAGCACTGGGATTTTCCTACATTAATTTGGGGAGAAATGTAGCAATGTGTTTTGATTTTGGAAAGGTTCAGTAATTCTCCAAAGGTAAACCACTTAATTTTGAACTCTGAATTTTGAAAACAATAGAAGTTAGCTACACATTTCAGGTTGGAAAGTGTTATCTGTCGAAAGGTAATGGTAGAAGCATATCATTTCATTAACACTGTGGTCAGATAAGGTAAGAGTCAGATAAATGCTTGATCAAGTATTATGACAATGTTAGCAGAGATAAGCCATGATTGATAGTAGAACCATCTTAGTTCAAGAGATTCATTGCATTTTCTAAGTAGAAGCTGTGTTCCATGTATAGGACACATTGAATTTAATACTTAATACCTGACAATTCTAAGGCAGTGAACATGGAAAGATGGATGCCTTATTTCTATTTTAACTGAAAGAATATTTCAATTTCTTGATCTCCCCTAAGAGTATTTGTAATGTGAATAGTTTGTAATTGATAAAGGTTTAAGATGGACTATAAATTACCAAAGAATGTGCTTTTTCTTCTGTTTAATTAACACTAGTTGAGTTCTGCAAAATACCACATTTACACCCAGCAAGCAACCTGTGTCTTTGAGATTTTTACATCAGGACTGCATATGTGAAGTCCCCAAGTTGGCGAGCCATGGCTACTCGTCATCTCTGGCGCTGCTTGACCATCTACCATAGCTACTTTTGCTACAAGACAAATGAACCCACATCTCAGTAGCTAACTGATTCTGCGGGTCAGGGATGTAGACAGGACCCGCACTTTGTTCAATGATGCTCAGATGTCAGTGGAAAAGACTGCTCTGCTCAGAGTGACTCACGAGCTTGGAGGTCGTATGATCTGGAGGCTTCCCCACTCACATGTCTGGAGGTTAACGGTGCTTGTCTTTGGTCAATGAGCACACATGGCTGTGACCTCTCCACATGACCTGGCTTCCTCACAGAATGAGGGCCTCAGTTAGTCACACTTCTGAAAAGGGTAACACGGGACTCTGAAAGTTGGTGTCCCAGCAAGTAAGGCAAAATATTCCTCTAAAAAAATCAGACACAAATCTAAATCAACACACACACACACACACACTGCACAGTTAATAATTTAAATGATATGATTTTGTAAACTATTTTTCTCTTCCAGCAGTAGACACAGGAAGGAAATAAATTTTTTGAGGAAAATTATCTTTCTGATTTTCCACTTAACCAAGTCCTTCCACCCCCAACATGTGGCTGGATGTCACTTCTTACCCTACTCTCGAGGAGCCTCAAGGAGACCATGATGAAGCTCCCAACACATTCCAGTAACACCGTGACTATCTCACCGTCCCTTGTAAGTAAAACTCAGGCACATCCCTTTCATCTCCTATTGCAGATGTCCCCGGTCACCAGGTGGCTGTGGTTGCCACAGTGTGTAGCTAGGGTGAATCTGGAACTGTGAGTGTCTTGAAGTTAAGTCAAGGGCTGAGTCACAAAGTTAAATGGATTGTGGGTTGATGTAGAGCTGACTCATGTCTCATTTCTCCCATGCAACTTGCCCCACCTACATTGATATCCCACTTTTCTGTAGATAAACATGTAATCATGTATGATCCAATACAAAATAACAACAAAGATAATACTATTATTTTGAGCATCTATATTGTACTAGGGCTTCATAGTAATTTAGAAGAGTATAACATGAAGGCACACTCTCCTGGGGTGAGGGGACAACCAGTTATATGACCTCAGGCAAATTATTTGATCTCTCAAGACCCCTGTTTCCTCATCAGCTGTAAAATGGAAAAGAAACAATCACTTTCATCTCACAGTCTAATTAAAAGTACAAGATGTCTCAGCACTTCTTTATCCCTTGGGTAAATCCCTAGCAGTGCTATTGCTGGGTCATAGGGGAGTTCTATGGATAGTTTTTTGAGGAACCTCCACACTGTTTTCCAGAGCGGCTGCACCAGTTTACATTGTCACCAACAGTGTAGGAGGGTGCCCATCTCTCCACACCCTCGCCAGCATCTATAGTCTTTTGATTTGTTCATTTTAGCCTCTCTGACTGGTGTGAGGTGGTATCTCAGTGTGGTTTTGATTTGAATTTCCCTGATGATGAGTGACACTGAGCATCGTTTCATGTGCCTGTTGGCCATCTGGATGTCCTCTTTGGAGAAGTGTCTATTCAGGTCTTCTGCCCTTTTCTTCACTGGATCTTTCATTTTTCTTGTATGGAGTTTAGTGAGCTCCTTGTATATTTTGGATACTAGCCCTTTATCTGATATGCCATTTGCCACTATCTTTTCCCATTCTGTTGGTTGCCTATTAGTTTTTTTTTGTTTCCTTTGCCTTGCAGAAGCTTTTTATCTTGATGAGGTCCCAGTAGTTCATTTTTATTCTTGATTCCCTGGCCTCTGGGGATGTGCTGAGGAAGAAATTGCTGCGATTGAGGTCTAGGAGGCTATTTCCTGCTTTTTCCTCAAGGGTTTTTATGGTTTCCTGTCTCACATTCAGATCCTTTATCCATTTTGAGTTTATTTTTGTGCATGGTGTCAGGAAGTGGTCTAATTTCATTTTTCTACACCACCTGTTGAAGAGGCTGTCTTTTTTCCATTGGACACTCTTTCCTGCTTTGTCAAAGATTAATTGGCCATATACTTGTGGGTCCAGTTCTGGGTTCTCTATTCTATTCCATTGGTCTATGTGTCTGTTTTTGTGCCAGTACCATAGAAGTGCTGAGGCATAGGAGCAATGTACCCCAATGTTCATAGTGGCACTTTCTACAATAGCCAAATCATGGAAAGAACCTAAAAGTCCATCAACTGATGAATGGATCAAGAAGATGTGGTATATATATATATATACAATGGAGTACTATATGGCAATGAGAAAGAATGATATATGGCCATTTGTAGGAAAGTGGATGGACCTTGAGGGTGTCATGCTAAGCGAAATAAGTCAGGCAGAGAAGGACAGATACCATATGTTTGCATTCATAGGTGTAACAGGACAGACCTGGCAGGGGACCATGGGGAGAGGAAGGGGGAAAGAGAGCAGGGATGAGTGAGGGACACAGATCAAGGGAGACTACTGAATACTGGAGACGAACCATGGACTGAAGGGGGAGGGGGAGGGGGGGAGGGGGTGATGGTCATGGTGGGGGGCACTTGGGGGGAGAAGCACTGGGTGTTTTATGGAAACTAATTTGACAATAAATTATTATAAAAAAAGTACAAGATGTGATAATGCATATAAATTGCTTAAAACAGTGCCAGTAAGTGTTTAGGAAACGTTAGCTGTTAAAACTTTATGAATGATGGAACTAAGAGGCAGTGAGTTTAAAGGCACGCAGTTAAAATCACTGAAACTAAGACTAGGAATTAGGTTTTTATGACAATAAAGTCATGTTCTTTCGTCTATTTTTTCTAGATTTCCATTGTCAATAATTTTACTGTCTTGTAATTTTCAGACAAAGAATAGGGTCTGGAGCCAGACTGTTTCAATCTCAGCCTGCCACTACCAGCTGTATAACCTTGAGAACGTTAACTCCTTTGGCCTCAGGTGACTCTTTGGTAAACTATGGCTCATAGTTTAGATCACAGATGATGCAACTGTGACACACAGTAAGTGCTGTGGTAATGTACTTACTATTGTCATCACTGACCTTGACCACTTGGTTTTAAGGATTGCTTTTAGGTCTAATCTCAATAATATTTTATTTTCCTTAGGGGTGGAGACATTATGTCCCATCATTTATAAATTTTTGATCACTCCTACCAATAGATATTTGTATATATCAAGCAATATTACTTTTCTGATGCTAGATCAGTTCTAAGAGTACTAGCTATTATTTCATGACAATAACATGATTATAGTATGGTTTTTAAAACCATTTGATATAACTATCCCTCTAGTACACTGTGTTTTATTTTTTTCAGTTTATTTTTTTCCATAATATTTTATTGTCAAATTGTTTTCCATACAACACCCAGTGCTCTTTCCCATAAGATGCCCTCCACCATCACCACCACCTGTGTTTTAAAATGATTACTATTTAAGTAACCTGGGTGGTTCAGTTGGGTAAGCATCCAGTTCTTAATTTTGGCTCATGTCATAATCGTGCAGTTTGTGAGTTCAGGTCCCTCATCAGGCTCTTCCCTGACAGAGCAGAGACTGCTTGGGATTCTCTCTCTTCCTCTCTCTTTGCCTTCTCCCTGATCTATCTCTCCCAAAATAAATAAATACACATTAAAAATAAAATAAAATGAAATGGTTACTTGTCATGTCCCACCCTGGCTGCCGGGGTGGTAAATCCTTGCGGGTTCGTTCCTGAGGGAGGGAGAGAGAGTAGGGCAGGAAGGGGAGCACAGAGAGTGAGGCAAGACAAGCGTTTTTTGACCCAGCCTCCTTTATTCCACACACACACTCTCCTTTTTCAGAAAAGAAAACCCACCCCTATATAGGGTTTAGGGCTGGAAACTGACAGGGTTGGTTGCTAGGAAACAGGGTCAAGCTAGGGTAAAGAAGGAAACAAACTAAAGTTTTTAGCACAGCACGTGAAGGGCCGATACCACCCTGCTGGTAGGTGATTGATCTTTGTTTTTCTGGCTTCTCCTGACAGGGAGTGGCGCTCCCCTGCCTATTTTTGCAACTCCCCTCAGGGAGTGACATTACCTGCTAGTAAATGGCCAAGCAGCTGAATCTTTGCAGCTTCCCACAGTTACTATTTCTTGAATCTTAGCATCAAATGGCCTAATGTTATTTAAAACCTTATCATCTATACCGATCCCCATACTCTGGTCCCTAAAACCCTTAACATTTAATTTTCCCAAAATAATGAACTACCTGGATGGTAGGAAGCCCTTTCCCAATGTGTATGTGTATCAAATCATCATGTTGTACACTTTACATATCTTCTAATGGTAACTGTCAATGATACTTCAATAAAACTGGGAAAGTAAACAATGCCCTCTACCAAAAGTATTTGCTTTGGGGGCACCTGGGTGGCTCAGTGTGTTAAGCATCTAACTTTTGATTTCAGCTGAGGTCATGATCTCATAGTTAGTGAGTTCAAGCCCCACTCCGGGCTCTGCTGCTTGGGATTCTCTCTCTCCCTCTCTCTCTGCCCTTCCCTCATTATCTCTCTCTCTGTAAAAATAAATTAAAAAAAAATTTTTTAAAGTTCCTGCTTTTAACTTTAGAAATTGTTTAAGCACAATGAGAATATGGTTCAGTAAGGCTTTAGGCACATCTAATCTAAGTGTGAACCCCCATTTCCTTTTCTACTTACACACACAAGTCAAGAAAGAGTCATTTTTCAAGGGTGCAATTATAGCCGGTTTTGCCACAAGAAAAGCTTCTGCAGGAGCCGTAGCAGTGAACTGATGTTTTGCAAAATCTCAGGGTAAGTCTCCTAACAGAACCTAGTTAGCATGTCAACGCCAAGCATATAATCTTCTCTTCCGGGAGAAATTTTCACAGGTGCAATCAGACTTCTTACAAGTTTACCAGGGAGCTGACTTAGACTGGAGAATTTGGGCAAATTCATACACGAGGACTCCAGAGGAAATCGAGAGAAACAGTAAAAGAAATGCTGTGAGCTATAAAATCACCTCTGCCGGAGTGATACTGCTGTTCTTTTCATTTCCGAGGGACCTGCATAATGAGCTCATTTCTTTTCAGGTTTATTTTATATTTGCTAGGAGGAAGCAAAAGAAAAGGGGCTTATAGACTCTGAGTGTGGGTCTAGTCAAAACCCATGGAAAGCGAAGAACAAGCCTCCAGCCCGGAATGTAACCAGCATGTCTGGGAAGGACGTGGCTCTCCATCTCACTCCTGGGGACAGCTCCCTTGAAATGATGGCTTGTCGACAATTAGACAACATCAGCTACATGTGGAGACACTGGGTCTGAATGGGAACCTATTATGTCTTTATAGCTTTCAAAAGCATCCAGGCTGTCTCACACTCTGATGCTGTATCTACATAAAGACAAGATATCTAAGTGATACAGGAGATACTAGTCTGTCCTTGGCAAAGACATCCCACAGAGTAAACTGAATAAGGGGGACTCTTGGGGGATTTCTTTATTCTAGATTTAAAAGTTTGTTTCACTTATTTTTCCCCCAGAGAGATTTCCTTCCACTTTCCAGTACTAATTTTGTCTTTATTATCCCTTTCTTTATAAATATCGAAGAAAATTTCTTGCATATTCCTTATTGGGCATTTTTATTCCCTTTTTATAGACTCTTTATTGGTTGATGAACTTGAAGCTTGGCTCCTAAACCTGGAATATGGAGTCTTTGTGTGCTTTGTGGACCAGTGCTACCTGCGAGCATGTCTCTGTCTTTACATGTCTCTAACCCGTGCTTTCCATACAGAATGGAATTCAAATCATTTCTTCTGTTGGGTGCTGAAGAAAATATCCATTCTCATGCAA
The DNA here is from genome assembly GCA_004023845.1 of Helogale parvula. Classification (NCBI taxonomy): domain Eukaryota; kingdom Metazoa; phylum Chordata; class Mammalia; order Carnivora; family Herpestidae; genus Helogale; species Helogale parvula. The sequence continues at coordinate 250,414 of PJEM01000033.1, read as the reverse complement.
TTTCAGACTTTCTGCATTACATATTCCCTGAATTTTTTTCTAAGCTACTTTATGAAAAACAAATAATTAGCTTCCTTCATCTGTCTGTTGCACCTTCTGCTCTTGACAGACAACACAGCCCCCACCCATTTCCATTATGTGGGTCCCTTAATCAGTAAGCATCGTAGGTCAGTCAAACGACCAGTAACTGGGGAGAGGAACGAACAGATCCCCTGAGAGAGAAGGGCCACGATAAGGGGAACCATGTAACCGCTACTGCGAGGAGTGGATCAGCTGAAGAGTCAGAGGGGCACCACAGGAGACCACCTTCCCTGTTCAAGTCCCGCAGGTTCACAAAACCACCTTCAGGTTCCATTCACTCAAAGGACTCCAGAATTCACTGAAAGCTTTATCGACCCAGGGACAAGTTATTATAATGCTCCAGTGCTCCAGTGGTCTTGTCCCTGTGGAGTCAGGGCACAGGGACAGGACGGGCTCTGATGCGTGACGGCCCACACTGAGCACACTGACCAGAGAAGCTGCTGTAGGCCCCAGTGACCTCAGAGTTGTGACAGGGGCTCCAGCAACAAAGCGTGGCTGGCTTGTCCTGGGACTGACCTAGCCCCAGCCCCTCAGGAAGTGACTTCACACTGTGGAACCTAGCTCCTTGCCCTCAAGTCACCCTGAGCAAATACAAAGATAGTAAAGTAACAAGAGCGCAGTCTGTCGACTCAAATTTTACTTAAGGAGACGGGACTTCGAATGCAAACAAATTTTAGAGTAGAGGATTAAATGCACGTAGATTCTACAGGAAACCTAGTACCATCCTTCCGTGTCCTGGGCAGGGGTGAGCAAGAGTTTCCGAAGGAAAAAGAGAAGTCCAAGCAGCAGTAAGAGGGAAATGGTTGTTAGTGGCTGATGCTATAAAAGAGGCAGCTGTCTAGAGTCTGGAGAAGACGCGCTGGTCCCAGTAACGTGTGTGTAAGCGGATCACTGGTAAGAAGGTCACAATGAACAGAGTTACAAGAATTTGAAATATTAAGATTTTTTTTTCATGACAATCAGTTGTCTTGGGAAACTACCAGAGTTCACATTTAAAAAAAAAAGGAGCATTCAAGTGATTTAATAATTTCTATTAGGCATTTTTATTAAGTTGTCAGCAGCTATTGTTTGCTAGGTGATTAATGATGGCCCTGTAATTAAAAGATGGCTTTCACAAAATATTGTAATTTATCTTTGGGGGAATGTTTGAGACCAGAGAGTAGACCACTTACTACTGCTCCCATTATACAAAGACGTCATTTGGAGGCAGCCATGTTCAGACTGCTTTAATTACATTTTCAGACAATTTTAGCTTGATGAAGATATATGGAATCAAATTCACCCCCTTTCAAAGCAAATGCAAAGCTCAATAGAGTTGCAACTAAATATACAATCATAGAGAAGAGAGAAAAGCATGTGCAAGAGCATGGTAGATCCTTTTGTTACTAACCCTACACCCATTTATTAACTTGCAAATACACCTTAGAAAGTGCCAGAAAAGATACCTTGCATTACAATGACTTAGACAATGATTTTATCAAAGGGGTTATTGATATCTTTTTTACTAAGATGAGAAAATAAGATGTTTCTTTTACAGGACACAGACATGTCCCAATGCCAGTTCATATAAGGAGGCATTTATGATTTTCAAAACTGAGCACAAAGTGTATCAAAGCTCAGAGAAAATGGAAAAAGATTTAATGCTGCAAGATGAGCTCTACCTGCAATTTTTTTTTTCCAGAGAAAACTAAACAGCCTGGTGCTTGGACATTCTCTGTTAGATTCAAGCATAGCCATTGGTCTTGGGTTAGAAAGATTCACATGAATATTGGTCTAGGGATGGTTGATTCATGGTCCTGTTAAGCAAGGACCACATGTGTTTGGAAATAAGGTTCCATGTCCCTAGGATACTTGAGGGGAATGCTTTCTGGTGGACAATTTTAAGATGCAGTCCTGGAAAAAGGGAAGTCTGTATGTCAGTCTGCTCCCCATGTTCTCAGCACCTGGGAACGAGCGACCTGGAGAACATCCCGTGGCCCCAGAAGGCAGGTCGCTGTTCTGAGTGCTGTGTGAGGATGCAGAGGATGATGGGGCCGTGGTAACTGCCATCCTGTCCTATTGGGCAGAAGCAAACTGGGCTTGTGGTTCCTGCTGACTTGGGTGAGCTCCCCAGTTTCAATCTAGGGTTTAATGTTCATAACCCAGACATTCAAGAAACCTTCAGAGCTTCCCTTGCTATGCCCACACCCTCACTTTTATTTTTTAACGGAGTTTATTTTGACTTTTATTTTATTATTCTTTTTTAATGATTTTTAAAATTTTATTTAAACCCAAGGTAATTAACATTTAGTGTAATAATGGTTTCAGGAGTAGAATTTAGTGACTAATCACTTACATGGAACACTCAGTGCTCATCCCAACAAATGCCCTCCTTAATGCCCACCCTCCATCTAGCCCATCTCCCCGCCTGCCTCCCCTCCATCAACCCTCAGTCTGTTCTCTGTTTTTAAGAGTCTCATATGGTTGGTCTCCCTCCCTGCTTTTATATTATTTTTCCTTCCCTTCTCCTATTTTATCTGCTGTGTTTCTTAAATTTCACATATGAGGGAAGTCATATGATATTTGTCTTTCTGTGACTGACTTCTTTCACTTAGTATAATGCACTCTAGTTCCATCCACGTTGTTGCAAATGGTGAGATTTCATTCTTTTTGATCACCAAATCATCACTTTTAGATAAAAAAAAATGAACTGCAGAATGGAAGCTATTTTCACAACTGTAAAGAAAAAGAATATATAATTTTAGTTTAGTTATTTGCAGAAGATGAAAATATCTTCCTTCGGTTGGCAATGAAGAGAACCGATAGTTTTTTATTCCAACATGAACCAAGTCACGTTTGGTGGAACACAACTATGGAAGAAAAGCTGTCATCATGGGAGTGCCACACTCTTCCTCGACCTTGGAAACCCCAATGGGCATTAGCCCTGCACTTGTGAGAACACCTCCTGAACTTCGCTTACCCAGCTTTCCCAAGTGTATTTAACTACAAGCCACAATCTGTTGACATTTCCCCTGTTCACAGAACACAATGTGAGAAGTTTGCTGACACGTATCAAAACAACCGTGTAACAGAAATATTTCTGTTCTTCTGTTTGGGTGTGTGTCCTCTTCTTGCCTCTATATCCAATAACAGGAAAATAACACAAGTGCAAAATAATTTCCACTGTGGTAAATATTTAACATATAGGTACATAAAAATGTATAGCTAACATATATGTATACATATGTATATATAATGTAGCAGTGACATGTATCTATTTATGCTTAGTGTAATTATTACAATTATTAATTAGTTACTATTGTGATCCTAATTTATATTATTTTGCATCTGTAAGGATGGAATTTAAAGTCTCATCGGTGATCTATTTGGTTTTATTTTTTTTAACATACATCATTTCAAACAGCTCTCGACAAAGTCCTGGCTATAGTAACCTAAATGATGCCGCATCACACCCATTTACCTACTTGATTTTTTCTTAGATAACTTGAGTGTCGTTTCTTTTTCTTTTGTTTTTATTTGAACACAGTTGACACACAACATCACGTGAAGTTTCAGCTGGGAAACACTGTGACTGTACAAGTGGACACGTTATGCTGTGCTCACCACAGTAGTCGTACAGTAGTCTTGTACTTAAGCTTCCCAGTGACTACAATTTTGGAGCTTTTCAGTAACAGTATTAGAGAGTCATTTCTCTTATTCATTGTGAACTTTTCCTTTACCACTGACCAACGGGAGTACTTAAAAATACTTATGCAGAAATATTTATAGAACGTGATAAACATCTGATACCCTCCCCATATAATAGCCGTGACATACATACAGAAATGAATTTCCTGCATTTTGTTTTTTTCCACCAAAAGATGACTTCACTTTATAAGTATATTTTCCAAATGAAAATATTTTCTGTGAGGACAAGATTAAGACCTTCACTTTTTCTTGGATAAATATACATTGACAGGTATATTACTCAGAGTTAAATCAGAGAAGCATAACCACTATGAATAATAGGATACGAGATTTATTATAGGAATTAGATCCTATTCAATTATGGGAAGAGCCAGAGAAGGGAGCATCTCAAAGGAGGGGTTGATTTAAGAGAAGCACCCTAGCCAGTAAATGAGGAGCCAGGTCACACCCACGGAACCTGTGGGGGCTGGCGGCCAGCGCGCGGTGGTGAGCTCTGGGCTCCCAGTGGGGTGAGGGAGTTGGACACAGAGGGAGCTTGAACGAGTGATTGAACACTCTGGAACCCAGGCTTCTGTTGCCCATGCAATCTATGCACGACAACTTTCAGAGAATGGTGATTTCTGTTTGAATTCCGCCCTCTTTTGGGAAAGTTGCTGTTTGGCTGGCTGTAACCCTGAACCACCCAAGAAAGGTGGTTCTAGGAATCACTGCTCCCAGCTTAATCTGGGGACTGCTAGGAAGATCAGGCCTTACAGTCATTCTTTTATATATATATGTATGTATATATATGTGTGTGTGTATATATATATATAAATATTTTAAATGTTTATTTATTTATTTTGGGGGAGAAAGAGAGCACAAGACAGAGAGAGAGGGCATCACAGAATTCGAAACAGGCTCCAGGCTCTGAGCTGTCAGCACAGACAACACTCAAAGTCACCAACAGGGAGATCATGACCTGAGCTGAAGTCAAACATTTAACTGAGCCACCCAGGTGCCCCTCAATCTTTCTTAATTACTTAAATAGCATCTAGCCTAATGGCAGATATGTCTTGTCAGAATATTCTGTCACCATGACGTGCTGTGGAATGAGAATAACAGCCAACTCATTTAACAGGCAGCCACAAGCTGTGTGATGTGATTGTGGGCAAGGGTCTAGCCTCTCTGTGCAATCCATGCAACAAGAAGGACAAGAGTGGAAGCCATGTCCACACCAAGACCTGGAGGGAAGGGTTAGGGCAGACTACGTAGAAAGCTCTCAGAACACAATAAGCACTCAACCACTGTTTACTTGGTGCAAGGCACTGGTGATGTTAAGGAAAAGACAAGGTCTTTACCCTTAAAAGAAAAAAAGCCTAACTGTCATGGAACCAACTGTCATGGATTATTTTGATACAAATGACTGAATTGTTAGGTTGGTTTGGTATCACTTAGACTTTTTTTTTTCAAACGAAAGGTGATGATTCAATAGAATGTAAGAGAATAAATTCCGTGTATTTCAGCAGCTTTGAGTTATGAAACAGAACAGACTATATTAGATGTTTAGGAATAGAAGGAATTCACAGAGAATAGAAAGTATCAGGGCACAGCATAAATAGGGAAAGAATCATTTAATGAATGCTTCTTTTAGGGATTTGGCTCTGTGTGAGGGGCGTGTGTGGGTGGGTGTGATGTATGAGACAGACAGACAGACAGACAGATGTGCTAGGGGCTTTCCAGTAGCAGAGCCTTGCTCACAGACTGGTATGCATGAGATTTCTTTGGGACCTGAGCCTTGGGGACAGAAGGGAAGGACTGACGAGAATGCAATGTAAAAGGAGAAAAGCCAGTATAAGGGGGTGTTTGTGGTCAACGGCACCGGGGCTTTGTGAGGAGCACACAGCAGGCCTGTGAGCATCATCCACTGCAGAGCAGACAGGGGGGAGCTGTCCCCAGGGCATTCCCTCACTGCCACTTCCAGGAGGCCTGCTGCTGCTGTCCATCACACCGGAGAACTCCCAGAGCCATAAAGGAAAGGTGAAAGGTTGACAGAAAAGAGGAAGTCGAAGCCCAGGCATAAGCATCTGCTGGGGAAGAGGCTGGAAGCAAACATGAGATGGAGGAAACGTGGGTCAGACGCCAGAGCCACCAAGCAGGTCCCTTGCCTGTGTTGCCCACGACCATCATCTTTACACTTGGTTGTGGCCAGCTCATAGTTTTCAAGGCCATCTCTCAACCGCTCACACACAGGCGAGGAGATTCAGCTACGGTTCCCAGCACGAGGAACCCTGTGGAAAACCGGACAAGGACAAGAGAAGGAAGATTCAGGAGTTCCACAGAGGTTCGAAGTGCACTCCTGTGGTCCAGACAGATATCCCGGGAACCTTCATGTACTTTATTACCTGATATCTATCACCCTTATTTCTCAATCTTTTCAATTAAGGTGAACTCTTTTGTGCATCTGAAGAGATGTCATGAGATGTATATCAGTGCTACATATGAGAATTGCTCTTAAAGATAAAATGTAACCCTTCATAAGTATGTCCTAAATTTACATGCATGATTCTTAATTTTCCCATTTCTTCCGTTTTAGTATAATTGCATAAAAATGTATTCTGTGAAAGTTTTTTTTTTTTTCCAGGAAGAAGCTAGATAGCAGAAGTGACCTAGGTTTCTTCAGTCCAGCAAAGCAAAACAAAACAAACAAACAAAACGACCACCAAAACCATTGTACATCTGTGACATAAGGTGTCCAGTCACATTCTGGCCCCGAATGTGTGACTTAAACCCCAGATGCAAGTACAGGGCTGTGTTTTGATGTGTAATCGTCATGTCACATCCCCTAAGCATAGCGCCCGGTCCTCCCCACCCCGCACGGCTCTGTCCCCAGCCCAGCACTGGCAACCCTGGTCCTTTAGGACCTCCTGCCTCAAATCTAGAAGGCCGTTTCTGGATTTCCTGTCCCCCAAGGCCCACGTGTGGTCCATCAGAAAATCTTATTGGGGTTCACTTCAAAATGACCAAATTTTTCAACACTCTCACTGACGTTGTCCAGGTCACACAAGCTTGTGAAAATGCATGAATTTCTAATGGTTTTTAGTGCATTTTGTAAAAATAAATAAGATCACATCACTCTCCGTTCTTCGAACTCTCTCCCTGGCTGGCAGTCTCTCCTCTCCCACTTAGAATAAAGTCCAGAGTTCCTACCATATCTTAAGAGAACATATTTATCTTTATTTATCCTTTCAAACTTCTCTTCTACCATTTCCCCCCAAAGAGTTCCCTGTGGCAGAACCGGGGTTTTCCTATTGTAAATAGGACAGGTTAGCTCCTTTCTCAGAGTTGCTGGTTTACTATACCCTCTGCCTGGAACACCTTTTCCTCAGATTTTCACATGACCTTCCCTCTCTTGATTTTCTGCCCCTTGCTTTGTCTAAAATATCTGCTTTCCATCCAGATTTTCTTGCGGTCCTTACTGTATTTAACTATTTTCAAAGTAATTGATGATTTTTGAATTATATTGTATATTTATTTATTTCATTATTGATCTCTGAGTCTCTACGACATAAAAGTCATGGGAAGAAGTTTTTCTTTGTTTTATTTTGCAAAGGATGTCCTCTGCCTTCCCCCATTCCTGTCTCTGTCTCTCTCTACACACACACACACACACACGAGTCACTGAATGAATACATGAATGCAAGAGAAGTGTCTTACACAATTTCCCCAAGAATTCAATTTGAATATGTATTTGGAACCATAGTTGTCCTTGGAAGCATTAAAAACTGAGAGTCTCATTCTGGGATTTGAAAAGAAGCATAAAGCTATAATGAGAGACCTTGCATTTACACTCACAAAGCTTTGATTTAAAGGAAACTCTAAATGTCTAGGACACCTATTTGAGGGCAAATGAGACTTTCTTTCATTAGTTAATAACATGTGGTTTGACATGTTTTGATTAATGAGACAGTAAACATTTTGTGCATTAATTAAAAGATAAGGCACAATTTATGCAGCAGGCAAATTAAATTGGAGACATTATGCAGCAGTTTAGTCCTGGCAGAAAAGATGAAATATTATAGAAATTAACTGAAACCATCCTTGTAAATGGTGATTTTTAGGAGAATTTTATGTGTCAGATGTAATAATTTGAAAATCAGTTGTGTTCTAATGCTGACAATGTTAATAAGGTCCTCACTGATTTTGAAGAGCTGCTTTACTTTTAAAAATTTTTTTAAATATTTATTTACTTTTGAGAGAGAGAGAGAGAGAGAGACAGGGGAGGGGAGGAACAGAAAGAGAAGGCTACACAGAATCCAAAGCAGGCTTTGGGTTCTAAGCTGTCAGCACGACATGGGGCTCGAACTCAAGGACCATGAGATCATGACCTGAGCCAAAGTCAGATGCCCAACTGACTGAACCAGCCAGGTGCCCTTAATTTTTTTAATGTTTATTTTTGAGAGAGACAGAGTGCGAGTAGGGGAGGAACAGAGAGCGAGGGGGACACAGAATCCAAAGCAGGCACCAAGCTCTAGCTGCTAGCACAGAGCCCGATGTGGGGCTTGAACCCAAGAACCATGTGATCATGACCTGAGCCAAAATAGGATGCCTAACCGACTGAGCCACCCCTTGAAGAGCTGGTTTAAAGAAAAGACAGCCTTCTTAAGTATATTCTATATAAGATCATGTGACTAAAAATTGTGAATATTCATATATGTATATGTCTTAATGTTTATTTGTGAGAGACAGGGCGTGAGTGGGGGAGGGGCAGAGAGAGAGGGAGACACAGAATCCAATGCACGTTCCAGGTTCTGGGCTGTCAGTTCAGAGCCCAACACAGTGGTCAAATCCATGAACCATGAGTCCGTGACCTGAACCAAAATCAGACACTTTATGGACTGAGCCACCCAGGTGCCCTAATATTTCTTACGTTTTAACTCTAGGTGTTATAAGTTCTTTCAGGATATAAATTGTTGTCTTCAGAAAGATTTGTAAGCTTCTGTTTTTCTTGTCGCCCATCTCATACTCCTCCAGTCGTCCGTGTTTCTGTGTGTGCACGTGTGATTGTGTTGACTCTCTGAACTGATCACTACTCTGGCAGCGCTGTGAGGGCAGGGGCAGGATTGGATTCGCTTATCACCTATCCCAAGCACTTGGTGCGCTGTCTGCTATGTAACAAGTACTCACAGTTTTGTTGAAATGTAAATGTGTACAGAAATTTGTACACAATATTTTATATAATTTGAATGCATTATTTGAATAAAATTAGAATACAATTTGGTTGACTAATGGATAGAATTGCTATAGTTCCCTGTGAATATTCTTAAGCCTAAAATGTGTCAAATGTAAGTCCTAAGTTACACACGAAATCAATTCATTACTGGTTAAGCTTTATAAAAATCCATTAAAAAAATAGGAGGTGAAGACGGTTTCCCATTACTCCTGTATGTTTACACCGGACGGCAGAGTTCCTGGCAGAGTTCCTCGCAACTCGCAGTTACATAGTGAGAGCACTGAAACAGTAGTTGGGAGGTGCGTCTAGCGTCCCAACTGGAGCTCATCCCCCATGACTTATCCCGCCTGGGCAGCAGGAAAGGCAAATTGAAAAGTAAGGAGATTAGTTCCTGTAAGTTTTATTAAAAGCCTCTTCCATCTCTAAACTTCTGTGAGATCAGACCTTGTTTCAGCCTGCTCAGGCTGCTATACCCAAAAAATAGAAAAATTAATGGGTGGCTTAAATGGCAGACATTTATTTCTCACAATCCTGGAGATGAAGCCCAATATCGAGGCACCTGCTGGCAGATTCAGTGTCTGGTGAGAGCTTCCTTCCTGGTTCCTCAAGCATCTTCACTTGGCAGAGAAAGGACTAGAAGGGTTTCTGATTGTTTTTTTTTACGGCACAATCCCATTTACCAGGGTCCCCCTCCTCCTGACATGACCTAATCACCTCCCAATAGCCCCACCTCCTAACACTATCACACTGAATGCTGGATGTGAATATATGAATTTGAGAGGGATACAAACGTCCAGTCCATAACAGAACTAAATCAGCAATTTCCCTGTAGTGTTTTACAATATAATAAGCATTTAATTCAATTTCTTAATAGAATTAATGAGCCTGAATAACTAATGGGTGGAAAAGCATATTGACTTCTATAACAAATCCAAAATATTTTAAGCTTTAATGATTTAAAACATATGTTTTAATAGGTTGCCTGACACTTGTTGGGATGAGCAGTGAGTGTTGCATGGAAAACAATTTGACAATAAATTATATTTATTAAAAAAAAGGTTACCTGAACCATCACTGTGCAGCATAAAAAAATTCCCCAAAAATGTGCTCACACATCTACGTTGTCATCACTCATATTAAGAAACAGGACATTAATAAGATTTTAGAAGCTTCCTCTTAGGTCCACTCATTACCTCACATATACTCCAATATATTTTCTAACTTCTGTCACCTTATGTAAGTCGTGATGATTTTTGAACACTATGTACATTTAATCACACTATGTCCAAATTCTTTCTGGCACTATTACATTTATGAATTTTCCCCAAAAGTATAGTTAGCTCTGGCTCATCTATTTTTATTGCTGGGTAGTATTCTACTACATGAATATACCAGTTTATTTCATCTGATATGCAGTTAACAAGCATTCGGATTGTTTCCTTATTTGGCCATTAGAAAGTAGGCTGTTAGAGGGGTACCTGGGTGGCTCAGTTGGTTAAGCATCTGACTTTGGCTCAGGTCACGATCTCATGGTTTGTGGGTTCAAGCCCTGCATCAGGCTTTATGCTGACAGCTCAAAGCCTGGAGCCTGCTTCAGATTCTGTGTCTCCCTCTCTCTCCTCCTTCCCCTGCTCATACTCTGGTGCTCGCTCGCTCTCTCTCCTCTCTCTCAAAAATGAATAAACATTAAAATTTTTTAAATTAAAGAAAATGATTTACTCTCATGTGTGATTTCCTTCACATAGCATCGTTATCTTGAGCATGTGGTTCTATTGCTAGTTCATTTTCTGTTGTGGCTGAATAACATTTCGTCATTTGTTTTCTTTGCTTGTACACCTGCTCAGAAAGGTTAACAGCATAATGTGCATTGTGATCCCCTCAGCGCTGTTCAACAAAACTTCCTGCAATGTTCAAAACAGTCTAGATATCTCCTCGTGGATTGGATTACCAGTAGCCACATGTGGCTGTTAACATTTGAAATCTTAGTGCAGTCGAGTTGTTGGATTTTAGTTCTGTTTGCTCCTTAATATAAATTTAAGTGGTCACTGACGCTTTGGGCTGCCCTACTGGACAGCTCAGAATAAACTATTCAATATTTCTCAAATGTACTTGATATATGTATACATTTGTGTGTGTCTCCTGTAATTGTTTATCCAAGAGAAAAATGGGAAAAGACAAGACCAAAAAACAGGAAGTTTAGGAATCATGTGTTAGTTGCCCACAGGGCATGTTAGTTGCCATATGGCCATAGCACAATAATTTCTATCCAGTAATCTGTGTAGCCTTCCTCTTACTTGGTATATTTTTGTCAGTTGCACATGCGTTGCCATTCCTGGTATTCTATGTATCCTTTACTTCCATAAAGATATTCCATCGCCTTTGCTCTTAACCATCTAATTTCTATATACTTTGTGCAGATTTTTCTTCCTTCCTTTCCTTCCTTAGAATTCTGAATCTTCCACTATCTCCTTTCACTGGTTCTTTCCCACACCCTCCCTGAGCTGTCACCTCAATTTTAATGGCTTAAATTATCAGGTATGTTACCCAGATGCCCATATGCATTTTCTACCCTTGCTTCTGTTTGGAATTCCAGCCTCCCTCCAGCCCCACCCATAGGGAGAATGTCGGCCATGTATACTGCTCACCGCTCTTCATCACTGGACAACCAGGTGCTGGTAATCCAGGCTATTCCTTGACTAAATCCTGAAAATGCCTGCACATCCTTGTGCACAAAGCAGTTTCAAAACTGTGTTTTCTCTTCTCTTGTAGCTATATTAGCAGAATTAGAAGCTGCTTTATTTGAGTTAGGCCAGGAGATTAACAGTTTTCTGTTTTCTGGATTAAAGGTTTATAGTTCTATTGCAATGAATTAAGCTACAAGCTGTGGCGGTATGAGAGTATCTACCGTTGCCTGCTTTTTAAACAATTTTTAGAATCTAGTTGCCATCTGTGCTGTTTTCTTATTTATAATTTGCAGTAACCTTTTGATTTCCAGCATTTGTCATATTTGTAGAACTTTGCTCACATTATTGTATAGACCCTAGACTATATCATCCATCAGCTCTCAAAGCCTCAAGCCATCACGACAAAAACAGGAAGCACATTTCTTTAAATAACATCATGTTACCCTGATTTCTGGAATTAAATTTTGCGGTATATTTTTAAATTATGGCATCCTTTGTTTCTTACCCTCAAAAGTGCCCAAGATGAAACACTGATTTACCATATTTGGTTAAGTGTCATTTGATCACGTTGGATTTACCTCCCTATGATCATGATATGTAGAAATGAACCTCCTTGATTATTTCTATCTTCCCTGATAGAATCCAGCATAGTCAGGGAGGTAGGGTACAACTATTAAGATTTGCCTCTTTCTTTTATTCCCATTATATTTTCAAGTTTTGAAAATCATATTTTAGTGTTGTATGTCATTTTAGTTTATCTTGTATTCTTTCCACGACCTACTTAAAAAATTTAATGACAGTCACATAAGCCTGATGTGTGGGGATGGCGATGTTGTTTCTGGCTACTTTCCTCATCGTTGTTATTATATATTAGATCGTATATTGTTAAGTTGCTATTCAGGCTCATCCTATATCTTCAGTTTACTTTTAAAATTTGATGATTACTTATACTTTGAATTTATACAAATAGACTTATCTGTACTATATATTAGTCCTCACCTACTTATCCAGTGAAAAAATTATTATAAGGACATAAATGTAAACTTCACATAACAAAAAAGATAAAGTTACATATTGAATGTCAAAAAAGAAGAAACATTCAACTTAATTCATTATTCCACGTTTTAATGGAGCCTTGGCATTTGCTAAAAAGGTTTTCATTATTTAGATATTTGCTTTACCCCTATTTTTCTAAAGAACCAAAGAGGTACAGTAATGTTTTCCTCAGAAAATTTCCAATAATTTCTAAGTCACTCTTCTCAAATATATTCAAATATATTTTTTAAAAAATAATAAGGTCCTTAAGACTGTACAGAAAATGTGTACTCTTAATTTATGTAACCTCCCACTGCTACACATTCTTATACATAATACAAACAGAAATTTGGCACATGCTCTCCATAGAGTATTTGGAAATGGGTTGGCACATGTGAGAAATGTAGAAATAATGGCTACCAATCTGCTATGCACTTTTACCAACTCCATTTTTCCTCACCTTGCGCTCAGGTACCAACACTAACATGCAGTTGAGTGTTTATGCTCTATCCCGAGTGATTTGTTAGAGCTTATTACCGGAGGTCTGAAATAGTCATTATACCTGGGCTCATAGCCACGCAATCTGCACTGTGGCCTATCCAGAGTACTGGCTGATGGTCAAGGGGACCTTCACTGCCAGTTCCATCCTGATTATTCCTTGCTGACCTCCCCCACCCCCCAGTGCTCATTTTATTCATTGGCTTTTTCCCCCAAGCTGCTGCTTGATACTTTGTCCAACTCCCTGGTTGGAATTGCCAACTTTCTTTACTCCAACCTAGCCCCAACTGCCCATTCAGAGACCGGACTAGACCCCGCTCTTCCTGCTGGACATAAGCCTTGGACTTGGAGAGGGATGGTCTATCCTAAGGGTCTGGGGTGACCTGCAGGGAGCCTATGGTTTGCGTGACTCTGCCGAGCCTCAAACCTGCCTCTTCCTTTGAATACTATTGACCTGGCTCAAAATATAAAATTCAGGCTCGAGATAGGTCAGCAAATTGAGACTGAAATTTCGAGAATCTGGGAAGAATTTAATAGCTGTGAGAGATGGTTTGGCAAGGCCCACCCACACCGTTCTGTGCATTCCTACCTCACATTCCTGCTGGCCTCTCACTAGTGACAGCACCCACTCTGTGACTTTCATTTCTGCTGCTATTTTGTCCTCTGAAGACTACAGTAAGAGGAACTGTTTACCTTCGTTTTCATTTGATGTCTCTTTACAAGAGCCACAGCACTAGGTTTTAGGATACTTTATCATCTTTGAAAAGGTTTTACAGTTATTTTCTTCACAGGAGCTTCTGCTTTGAAGACTATGTGCAATACTAATATGTTGTTCCCTGTATTGTATTGTAAGGGATCTTTTCATACCTCGGGGATTGTTGATTTTCTAAACTGATGCACTCATGCTCTGGTGGGCTGGCATGAACTAAAATCACTCTAGCAACACAGGGACAGGACCATTTACAGGAAGGTCATCAGGCCTCCAGCCGTTTGCCAAACAAATATACTGAACACAATCATGGGCCAGGGATTGTTCCAGGTACGGGGAGCATCCTTTTCTTCAAGAAGCTAATGCTATAAAGAGAGAGGCCGACAACTTAAAATTAATACGCAATATAATGCTAGTTGAATGTAAGAACTATGAAGAGTAGAACAGAGAAGAGGGTGAATGACCAAAAAAATGCAGAAACCAAAAAACAAAACCCCCAAAACACAAACAAAAACAAACAAAAAACAACCCAGGCTCTGAGACAGAGAAAACAGACTGGTGGTTGACAGAGGCGGGGCTTGGGGCAGGTGCGACAGGTGAAGGGGGTCAAAGGGTACAGGCCTTCAGTTAAAATGCAGCAGTCATGGGGATGGAAGGCACAGCAGGGTGACTACGGTGAATAGTACCAGACTGAATATTGGAAAGTTGTGGAGAGTGTGTATCTTGAGGACCCTTGTGGAGAGAACAAGAAAAACAGCACTGTAACTGTGTGTGGGCACAGGTGCTGACTAGGCTTCTCCTGGTTGTCCTTTCACAATGTGTGCACATAGTGAATCGTGGTGTACGACCGAAACTGATATAGTGTTAGATGGCAATTATGCCTCAATTAAAACAATAAAGATGTTTTGTGTATTATTTTTTAAAGTTTATTTATTTTGAGAGAGAGAATGAGAGAGTGCAGGGGAGGGGCAGAGAAAGAAGGAGAAACAATGCCAAGCAGACTCTGCACTGCCAGCATAGAGCCCAATGCAGGGCATGAACCCATGAACTGTGAAATCATGACCTGAGCCAACACCAAGAGCTGGACATTTAACCAACTGAGCCACCCAAGTGGCCTCAAAACAATACAAATTTTAAAACAAAGAAATAAATGTGCAATGAAATGCCAGTTAAAAATATGAACTCTGAAGAACACATAACAAAGAATGAGTGGAGGGTCCTGTCTAGATAAATGAACACAAGTGTTTCAGTGCAGATACAAAAGAAATGAGGAGGTGAGCCGCGAGGACACCCAGAGGAAGGGTATCTCCATGGGGATGAATGGTAGGGCAAAGCCCAAGTCCAGTGTTTCCTCGGCAGCCTGAAGAATTTGCACAGAGGTCAGTGACAGGCACTGGAAAAGACCAAGCAAGACATAGAGGGGAAAAGATGTGCTGGGGCAGATCCTGTACAGTCTTGTAGGACTAAATCAGAGACAGGATTCTGATCTACGGATATGTGAGGGGTGCCTGGGTGGCTCAGTCGGTTAAGTGTCTGACTTTGGCTCAGGTCATGATTTCAAGGTCTTTGAGTTTGAGTCCCATGTCAAGCTCCATGCTGACAGCTCAGAGCCTGGATCCTGCTTCAGATTCTGTCTCCCTCTGTCTGCCCCTCTTCTGCTCACGCTCTGTCTCTCTCTGTCTCAAAAATAAATTAACATTAAAAAAATTAAAGAAATTTGACTCTGGTAATAGAGTAATAGAGCCATTTCTGTGACTGGCTTATAATCTACAAGTACACACGTGTCTCCTCCTTGATCTCTAGCTGGGACTCTGCACTTTCCCTATTTGAAAGTGAGCGTTTGCTTACAGAGAGATCCCCTCACATGCAGACAGAGCATCTGATAAACGTGACCAGAGTAGGGCAGGTGATCGAAGATCACTTTTACCACCTGAACAGCAGGAATGTTGAGGGATAGCTCTTTCCGCTGGCATATTCTAACATCATTGAAATGATGAAGGTATTTCTCTAGTAATTTTATCTCTTTGAGGAACAATCCATTTGCTGAGCACAGACCTGTTCTTTGCTTAATGCATGATACACAGTTGGCATATTATTTCAAAATACTGTCTTGGAAATAGGGGTGGAAATGGTAGCTTGTGAGCAGATTTAACTCTGAAGAACTCCCTTATGACCCAGCAATAGCATTGCTGGGGATTTATCCAAGAGATACAGAAATGCTGATGCATAGGGGTACATGTACCCCAATGTTCATAGCAGCAATGTCAACAATAGCCAAAACATGGAAAGAGCCTAAATGTCCATCACCTGATGAGTGGATCAAGAAGATGTGGTATATATACACAATGGAGTACTATGTGGCAGTGAGAAAGAATGACGTATGGCCATTTGTAGGAAAGTGGATGGACCCTGAGGGTGTCATGCTGAGCGAAGTAAGCCAGGCAGAGAAGGACAGAAACCATATGTTTGCTCTCATAGATCTAACAGGAGAACAGGAGAGACCTAATGGAGAACCAGGGGGAGCGGAGGAGGGAGAGAGAGTTGGGGAGAGAGAGGGATGCAGGACTTGAGAGACTATTGAATGCTGAAAATGAACTGAGAGTTGAAGGGGAAGGGGGAGGGGGGAAAAGAGATGGTAGTGATGGAGGAGGGCACTTGTGGGGAAGAGCACTGGGTGTTGTATGGAAATCAATTTGACAATAAAATATTATGAAAAAAAAAGAAAATTAAAAAAAAACAAAACTCTGAAGGACTTTATGGAGTAGTAGTGGCATAAAATCCATCCAAGCACTTGCTTTATATGGCCAAGCAGAAGCTGATCGAACCACATGAAAAGTCTACATAATGAAGGACAGGGGAAGGGACTAAACAAACAAACAAACAAACAAACAAATAAATAAAAACAATAATCATATTGAGACCTTTCAGCCAAATTTATGTGGACAATTTTCAGAGATGAAGCATCATCTCTGTCAGAGATTATGAGGAAGAGTAGGATCAGAAAAAGGAGTTAACCATAACAGGAAGTAATCCATGTAAATGGAAAAAAACAATTCAAATTCTAGTGGTAGATCAGTTAAAACTATCTGAAAACTGGGAAGTATTAAGCTTAAAGCACAGGAGGTGGAATGATGGAAAAGTGAGTTGAAATTAGAAAACAAGAGACACCAAATGCCAGGGAAACATGCTTTATTCTTAAAACATTGAAGAGTTTTAAGCCTGAAATTTTATTTTTTAACATTTCTTATTTATTTTTGAGAGAGATGGGGGGAGCAGAGAGAAAATCTCAAGCAGGTTAGATGCTGTCAGCACAGAGCCCAATGAAGGGCTTGAACCCATGAACTGTTACATCAAGTCTTGAGTAAAACCAAGGGTAGGATGCTTAACCAACTCAGCCACCCAGGTGCCCCTAAGCCTGGAATTTCAATAATTGCTACCAGTGTAAAATAGATGTGAATTTGGCAGTAACAGAATTATGGCAGTGATTCATGGAAGAACTTCTGGAGTTCTGAGTTGCAAAAATGGCATGAATTCAGAGAAAAGAAGTTCCCATAATATTTTGCAAACAGATTGCAAATAATTTGGCAATGAATTAGATTAGAATAATGAGAAATGAGACCATCACGACTTCGCCATGTAATCAAGCAGGATGAGGGTGGCTGATATACTTAACAAAGAAGGTGGACAGTGGAGGAAAATATGATTGAAGGTTAATATAGACGTGTTGATTCTGATTTTGTAGCCACTGAGTTTAGGACATGATGTACCACCAAGTACCTAGGTTGGAAAGGGTAAGAAAATTCTAAATTTAATACTGGACCCCTACCTCAGAACATACACAAAGGTAAAATTAAAATTACTCACAGACTTAATGGTAAGATTTAAAAACATAAAACTTATAGAGAAAACACAAGAGTAAATCTATATTTTTGACTTTATTTTTGTGGAAACTTAGGGGGTTCTCTCTTCTTTTCTAGCAATCTAGTATGCCTTGGACGTATGTTCATTTTTTAAACTCCTCAGGATACAGGTGCTTTGGAATGCACCAATTTCCCAAAGAAACTCTCTCCTTACCTCTCCCTCTCAAGCTCTAGGCTGTCTATTGTATGTTTCAACTCTGATCTTTTACCCAGACAGCCATGGGGGTTTTAATTGCCTTAATGAAGCTTTCTGGCAATGCCCACTGCCTTTCCTCCCCTGGCAAGTGACAATCATCTTGTGTCAGTCCTCAGGCAGTCCTCCAGGCTGGGTCCAGCAGAACAGACAAACATACATAATTACAAATCAAGCCTGCTCTGCTTCCTCCAGAACCAGGGAGCACAGGCTGCCTTGTCTGGGAGGAGGGAGGGCAAGCACAAGCAAAAATGCCACAAAGCTTTCGAGTGATTTTTTCATGCCTCTTTCTTAATTTATCGTTCAATTGGCTGCTGTAAACCATTGCCAGTTTCCAGAGTTCTGACAAACTGGTTCTGACAGCTTCTGCTTGCTTCTTGATGTTTTTGGGGAAGGAGGAGAGTTTGAGGTTGCCCATACCAGTTTTTCCCTAAGCTATTTTGTGAAAACATTTTTCTCAGACTTCACTGAAGCAGCGTATGCAATGTGGGACTGAGAGCACACCCAAGTACTTTTTTTCTGAAGGGCATTTATTCACCTTCCAGCAAAAATTTCAACCTTTACTGACACCAACATGTTGGCAAATACACTATCCTCTCTTACAAAGAGCCAAGCCTGCATATATCGGATCGGTAGAGGTCTGGGTGCTTGGGGGGCTTAGGTCCAACATTTACCTACTTCTGTGGGAATCTACAGATTAGGAACCAGCTTGGACACAAACCAGCTAAGACTTCGTGATTCACCACTGATGAATCATGAATGCAGAGCCGAGAAACCCAGCACTAACCTTGGTGTAATTATGTGATTAAGACTCACTCGGTATGTGACATTAAAAGTTTTCAATCTACAAAATGTGAGCAGGTTTTCACCTTTTTTCCTGTTTAAAAAATTAAGGTGTAAATGTTTCATGGAGATGTCATATTGTCTGTTTCCACCTTGCACTGAATACTTAAGTGTGTATAGGTATGTTCTTTACATACATATTTTTGTGTATGAAATCGGGATAATGATTTTTTAATTTTTTAAAGGCCATCAGTGATTCGGTAAAATGTTTTGTGCTTGAATCATTCATAGAACAACTGGATTGTTGTAATTTTGATTAATTATTTTCTACTTAATTTATTTCATAAAGGCTTTTGTTAAGGGCTAGACTGTGATTTTTCATATGCCAGCTTATAGAAGGGAAAAAAAGTTCTTTATCAACTAATTGAATTACAAAATTCAACTCAATCATAATCACATAGATGATTATAATTGCTCAAGTCTAAATGTAATTACACTGAGATTATTTTTTTCAATCAGAATCTATATGATTGATAGGGATTCATTTTACATGTGAAAGTTAAACTGCAAGATATTTAAATGTGACTGAAGTATATCTTTCTCAAAAATAAATTTATCTCAATATCCTCAGTATCCCCCCGTGATGAGCTTGCTAAGGGTATCTAAACATTCATGACCTAACAGAAATGATCAGTGAATTCTCCAACCTGTTAGCTAACCCAAGCAGTCAACTACGCAAAGTATGGCCAGAGGTACTTTCCTTATAGAATCAATGCTTAATCCCACTCAACATCTCCTGCAAAGTATTCCTCACAGTGAAATTACCTGGCTAATTCACATCAACAAGCTATGGAGAATGAGGTGACTTTCTATCTTCTACGTGCCAAGGAATTATCTACACTAGTCAAATTAAACAGCTAATGAGATTCCAATTCCATTGCAGGGCAGAAGGAACAAGACATCAAATGGCCCCAATTCTCTCTGCACCCAGATGTTTCTGACTTTATGCTATTTTGACACCAGTGGCCTCACTTTGAATCTGATGGTGTGGTTTCAGAGATTATGGTAACAGGCGCGTCTCTAGGAATCACAGTTACTGTAGCTCGTGAATTGAGGACTGTGACATTCAGATTCCTCATCCATAAAACAAGGGAATGATTGCCTCAGAATGTTGTAAGTGTATGGGGGTTAAATGTCGACAACATCTTCAAAACCTGGTCCCTGATTTGGCATTATAAACATCACCCAGAAAACTCTTTGAAATGTACATTCTCAGACTACACTCCAGACCCACTGAATCAAGAAACTATGAAATGGAGGTGAGCAGCCTGGTTTACACTGCCCTCCATCTGGTTCTGACCCGTGGTAACACTTGAGAACTGCTGGTCTAAAACATGGAGAGTCTGGCAGAGAGCTTGGTGCATCTCACATAATAGTCAACATCACCACTGTCATATGTGGGGAAAGCCATCCCACCAGCAATCAGAAATTATGTTTCCTTCTCTCTTCAGGTCCTCATAGCCCTGGTGGTGACAGGAGATACCTGGAGTAGGATGTGGGAGACTTAAACTCCCTGAAAGCATATGTGGCCATGGGGATGCGCAACCCCAGAGTATTTATCTCAAATCAACCGTGTGATGAATAACTATCTTTCCATCTTGTCACAAAAATACATGTTTATTCAACTGAAAGTAGTTCAATTACAAAAAGGGTTATGCATTTTCTTTGTTTTCATTTCTACCTGTGCACACCACTGCTTGGTCACTGCTTTTATAAAAGTCTATAAGGGGTGCCTGGGTGGCTTAGTCGGTTAAGTGGACGACTTCAGCTCAGGTCATGATCTCATGGTTCATGGGTTTGAGCCCCCGTCAGGCTCTGTGCTGACAGCTCAGCCTGGAGCCTGCTTCTGAGTCTGTGTGTCCCTCTCTCTCTGACCCTCCCCCACTCACACTCTGTGTCTCTCTCTCAAAAATAAATAAACATTAAAAAAATTTTAAAGTCTATAAAATTGTATAAAAGAAATAGTAATATAGGATTATACTAAAAATCATTGTTGTCATGTTTCAATTTGAATTATTCTTAATAGCTCAATGTATAACCTGAATAAAATATTTTAATTGCATAATCATTTTTGCCTTATTTTTTAGACATCTTAGTTTTAGAATTCTTTTGTTCTGCACCCAATTCCAATGTGATGGGTTTCCCCCACCTCCAACAAGCAATTCTCTGGACTACAGCTAGGTGTCCTACAATTCAACTGAATTTTGACACTATCTACCATAACACAGCAATGAATTCCTCAGGTTAAGGGTTCAGTCCTACAAGACCGCCCTCTACCTTCAGATGCTAGCTGCATGCTGAAGTCATTCTCTGTACTTCTGGCCACCTGGCTATAAACTAGAGGTTCCCACAACCCCTTCTATGAGTTCAATTAATTGCTGGAGCTGCTTACAGAGCTCAGAGGAATTTTTACTTACTAAATCACCAGTTTGTTATAGAAGGATATAACTTAGTAACAGCCAGATGTAAGATGCACAGAGCAAAGTACGGTAGAAAATTGGGGAGCTGCCCAGCCCTCCTAAGGGTCAGTTCTAGCCCACTACCTCCATGAGTTTACCAACCTGGAGGCTCTTTGAACCTGTCTTTTTGGGATTTTATGGAGGCCTCACTAAATAGGCATGATGAATCAAATCATTGGCCATTGGTGATTGAACTTCATCTCTACCCTCCCAAACCCTCTCTGGAGGTCTGGGAGTGGGGCTGAAATTCTTAACCCTCAGACCATGTGGTCAAGGTTGGCTCCACTGGCAACCACCCCCATCACTGGAGGCTTTCCAAAAGTCACCTCATTAACATAACAAAAGACAACTTAATCACTGGTAACACTGAGTAAATTCCAGGGGTTTGGGGATTTTTGAACTGTGGAGGAAGACTAAATGTATATGAGAAATATATTTTGTACATCTGAACAAATATGTAATTTCCTTATAAATCTCAATACCACAAGAACAATGATTAAGAAAATAATGTGTACATATTTATTTTAATACAGCTATTACATTTATATGAGTTAAAGTTTATTAACTTTAATGTTTTTTTTAAATGTTTATTTCTATTTTGAGAGAGAGAGAGAGAGCAAGCACAAGCAGGGGAGGAACAGAGAGAGGGAGACAGAATCTGAAGCAGGCTGTAGAATCTAAGCTGTCAGCACATAGCCTGATGTGAGGCTCAAACTCAGGAACCATGAAATCATGACCAGAGCTGAAGTTGGACACTCAACCTACTGAGCCACCCAGGTGCCCTTATTAACTTTAATATTAAAGTTTTTACCAAGAAGCTGATTATTTTTCTGAGACTTTGTTTCTATATTTAGATTTAAATAGGTAAAAGTATATATTTTTTAATGGTGCACTGATTGGATAGTTTTACTATTGCGTCTGACAGGGTACTATATATTCTTTATCTTAGAAAGACATTACGATATTTTATAACCTGAAACAACAAACTGAATGATTGCAGCAAAATTACTTTTCCATTCCAGAAAACAAACAAACAAACAAACAAAAAAACCAACAACCTTGTTTCCCGGATCTTTATTGTCTGCTAGAATATTCAGCAAAATAACATATTCAACAAGAACAAAGGATAAAATGCACACTGGGCTTAAGGAAAACTCCAACTTTCACTGGAACTAGAGCTTCACATTCTTCCTTTATAGGGAAGAGCAGTAGGACACTTCTCTAGTCAAAGAAAATGCTTAGAAATATTTAATGATGGAAGAAAATACTTAGGAGGAAAACTCTATTCAGATTGAAGGTAGGGATAAGAGAATGTAAACCTTGCATTTCCATTTGGCCATCTATACCTGTGGCTAAGCAAATTTCCCAGCACTGATTAGTGGGTAAGCTGACAAAGAACCTACTTCTGGTTGTACATTACAGAAGAAATTCAAACCCGAACTTGCAAAAATGCATTTTCTAATTATGAACTTAAAACAAAGCTATGTCTCTGTCTTAGAAAAAAATTGTTCTAATGATAAAAGATAAATCACAAAACAAAATACATATTTCATCAATGTACTATCAGAGTATTAGAATGACTTTAAATTAGAATTCCATTCAATTAATTTGAAATTACCACAATTAATGACATACATTACTTTCTTATTCATGTATGATATATTTGTGCTATGATGACATCAAAACTACCAAGATTTGGGGCTCCTGGATGACTCACTCGGTTAAGTGTCTGACATCAGCTCAGGTCATGATCTCGCGATTTGTGAGTTTGAGCCCCGCGATGTGCTCTGTACAGACAGCTCAGAGCCTGGAGCCTGTTTCAGATTTTGTGTCTCCCTCTCTCTGCCCTTTCCCTGCAAGTGCTCTGTCTAAAAAGTGAATAAAAACATTAAAAAATATTTTAAAAAAACTACAAAGCTTCTTCTAAAATACTCTCCTCAAAAGGAAAATAATTTTTGTATAATAGTTTGTTATTATTTATTCACGTTTACGATTATTTAATTTTATGTTTGTACATATTAAAAAACAAGATCCAAGTGGGAAAATATGAAGATCTAAGTGGCTTTATTCAACTACTCATGAATCAGTCAGCAGCCCATCTAGCGAATGGAAGAAAGCTCTGAGCTACTGTACAAAATGGAAGGTTTTTAAGGGCAGAGAGGAAGCTGGAACCAGGAAGACACCAAGGGAAAAAAAGGTTATTTCAGGTCACCTTCCTTTGGAGAACAAAAAGGCCTTTGAGGCAGATTACCTCACTGGGACTCATCAGGAAATTCCACAATTACTGGTTTAAAATTCTACTCCTGGGGGAGGTTGAAACCCCTATTAGTGCTCCAGGTAGACTGGGGAGACCCTGCACCCTGGGACCTCCACCCAGCCCGTCTCAAAGCTGTCACTGAGGCTCTTGGTCTTGCCACGAGAAAGAATCTGAGGACAGCCATGCAGCACAGTGGACAAATGACAGAAGCAAGAGCATTTTTTTTAAATTAATAGTTTATTGCCAAGTTGGTTTCCATATAACACCCAGTGCTCTTCCCCACAAGTGCCCCCCATCATGACCATCATCCCCCTTCCCCTTCCCTCCTCCCTCTTCAGCCCTCAGTTTGTTTTCAGTACTCGAGAGTCTCTCATGATTTGCCTCCCTCCCTCTCCCTAACTTTTTTCCCCCCCTTTCCCCTTCCCATGATCCCTTGTTAGGTTTTTCCTGTTAGACCTATGAGTGAAAACATATGGTATCTGTTTTTCTCTGCCTGACTTATTTCACTTACCATGACACCCTCAAGGTCCATCCATTTCATTCTTTCTCATTGTCATGTAGTACTCTATTGTGTATATATAAACCACATCTTCTTTATCTATTCACCGGTTAATGGACGCTTAGGCTCTTTCCATGATTTGGCTATTGTTGGCAGTGCTGCTATGAACATTGGAGTACATGTGTCCCTATGCATCAGCACTCCTGTACCCCTTGGGTAAATCCCCAGCAGTGCTATTGCTGGGTCATAGGGGAGTTCTATTGATAGTTTTTTGAGGAACCTCCACACTGTTTTCCAGAGTGACTGTACCAGTTTACATTCCCACCAACAGTGTAGGAGGGCGCCCGTTTCTCCACATCTTCGCCAGCATCTGTAGTCTCTTGATTTGTTTATTTTAGCCACTCGGACTGGCATAAGGTGGTATCTCAGTGAGGTCTTGATTTGTATTTCCCTGATGATGAGTGATGCTGAGTATCAGTTCCTGTGCCTATTAGCCATCTGGATGTCCTCTTTGGAAAAGTGACTATTCATATCTTCTGCCCATTTCTTCACTGGATTACTCTTTTTTCAGGTGTGGAGTTTGGTGAGTTCCTTGTAGATTTTGGATACTAGCCCTTTATCCACTATGCTATTTGCAACTATTTTGTCCCACTCTTTCAGTTGCCTATTAGTTTTTTTGACTGTTTCCTTTGCAGTGCAGAAGCTTTTTATCTTGAAGAGGTCCCAATAGTTTATTTTTGTTCTTGATTCCCTTATCTTTGGGGATGTGTTGAGTAGGAAATTGCTGCAATTGATGTCAAGGAGGCTATTTCCTGCTTTCTCCTCGAGGGTTTTGATGGTTTCCCATCTCATATTCAGGCCCTTCATCCATTTGAGTTTATTTTTGTGTATGGTGAAAGAGAGTGGTCTAGTTTCATTCTTCTACATGTTGCTCTCCATTTCTCCCAGCACCACCTATTAAAGAGGCTGTCTTTTTTTTTTTTTCCATTGGATACTCTTTCCTGCTTTGTCAAACATTAATTGGCCATACATATGTGGGTCCAGTTATGGGCTCTCGGTTCTATGCCATTGGTCTATGTGTCTGTTTTTGTGCCAATACCATACTGTCTTGGTGATGACAGCTTTGTAATAGAGGCTAAAGTCAGGGATTGTGATGCCTCCCGTTTTGATTTTCTTCTTCAATATTACTTTGGCTATTTGGGTTTTTTTGTGGTTTGATATGAATTTTAGGATAGTTCCCGCTTTGAGAAGAATGCTGGTAAAATTTTGATTGGGATTGCATTGAATGTACAGATTGCTTTAGGTAATAGTGACATTTTAACAATGTTTATTCTTCTGATCCATGAGCATGGAATGTTTTTCCACTTCTTCATGTCTTCTTCAATTTCTTTCATAAGCTTTCTATAGTTTTCATCTTACAGGTCTTTTACATCTTTGGTTAGGCTTATTCCAAGGTATTTTATGATTTTTTGTGCAATTGTGAATGGGATCAGTTTCTTAATTTCTCTTTCTGTTGCTTCATTATTGGTGTATAAAAATGCAACCAATTTTACATTGACTTTGTACCCTGCGACTTTGCTGTATTCATAGATCAGTTCTAAAAGGCTTGTGGTGAAGTCGATTGGGTTTTCCACGTAGAGTATCATATCATCTGCGAAAAGTGAATGTTTGATTTTTTCTTTGCCGATTCTGATGCCTTTTATTTCCTTTTGTTGTCTGATTGCTGATGCTAGGACTTCCAGCACTATGTTAAACAATAGTAGTGAGACTGGACATCCTTGTGTTCCTGATCTCAGGGGGAAAGCTCTCAGTTTTTCCCCATTGAGGACAATATGAGCTGTGGGCTCTTCATAATTTGCTTTTATAATCTTTAAGTAAGTTCCTTCTATCCTGACTTTCTCGAAGGGGATTAAGAAGGGATGCTGTGTTTTGTCAAATGCTTCAAATGGTTTTTCTGTGTCTATTGATAAGATCATACGGTTTTTATCTTTTTTGGGGGGGGAGGGTTAACGTGGTGTATCATATTGATGGGTTTGCAAATATTGAACCAGCCCTGTAACCCAGGAGTAAATCCCACTTGATCATGATGGATAATTCTTTTTATATGTTGTTTAATTCAATTTGCCAGTATTTTGTTGAGTATTTTTGCATCTGTATTCATTAAGCATATTGGCCTGTAGTTCTCTTTTCTGGGGGGGTCTCTGTCTGGTTTGGGAATTAAAGTTATGCTGGCTTCATAGAACGAGTTTGGAAGTTTTCCTTGTATTTCTGTTTTTTGTAATAGCTTGAAAAAGATGGGTTTTAATTCTGCTTTAAATGTCTGTTAGAATTCCCCTGGGAAGCCATCTGGTCCTGGGCTCTTTTTCCTTGGGAGATTTTTGATAACTGATTCGATTTCTTCACTGATTATGGGTCTGTTCAGATTTTCTACCTGTTCCCGTTTGAATTTTGGTAGTGCATGTTTGCTTAGGAATTTCTCCATTTCTTCTAGATTGTCCAGTTTGTTGGCATATACTTTTTCATAGTATTCTCTGATGATTGCTTTTATTTCTGAAGGATCAATTGTAATAGATCCATTTTCATTCATGATTTTGCCTATCTGGGTGCTCTCTTTTCTTTCTGAGGAGCCTGGCTAGAGGTTTATCAATTTTGTTTATTTTTTCAAAAAACCAACTCTTGGTTTCATTGATCTGTTCGACTGTTATTTTGGATTCTATATTGTTTATTTCTGCTCTGATCTTTATTATTTCTCTTCTTCTGCTGGGTTGGAAGTGCTCTTGCTGCTCCACTTCTAGTTTTCTTAGGTGAGCTGTTAGATTTTGAATTTGGGTCTTTCCTAGTTTATTGAAATAAGCTTGGATTGCAATATACATTCCTCTTAGGATTGCCTTCGCTGTGTCCCATAGAGTTTGGATAGTTGTATTTTCATTTTCATATATATTTTTTGGGTTTTTAATTATTTTATTATTTATTTATTTATTTCTTATTTTATTATTATTTTTGAGAGACAGAGAGAGTACGAGCAGGGGAGGGTCAGAGAGAGAGAATCTGAAACAGGCTCCAGGCTTTGAGCTAGCTGTCAGCATAGACCTTGAACCCACGGGGGCTTGAACCCACAAAACAAGGGATTATGACCTGAGCCGAAGCCAGATGCTTAACCGACTGAGCCACCCAGGTGCCCCCATATATTTTTAAATTTCTTCTTTGATTGCCTGATTGGCCCATTTATTCCTTAGTAAGGCGGTTTTTCACCTCCACATTTTTTGGAGGTTTTCCAGGCTTTTTCCTGTGACTGATTTCAAGTTTCATAGCATTGTGATCTGAAAGTGTGCATGGTATGATCTCAATTCTTTTGTATTTATGTTTTATGACCCAGTATCTGATCTATTTTGGAGAATGTGCAATGTGCACTTGAGAAGAAAGTGTATTCCCCTTCTTCAGGATGCAGAGTTCTAAATATATCTATTAATTCCATCTGTTCTAGTGTGTCATTCAGGTCCATTGTTTCTTTAGTGATTTTCTGTCTGGTTGACCTATCCATTGCTGTAAGTGGAGTATTAAAATCCTCTGCAATAAGCACATTCTATCAATAAGATTGTTTCTTTATGTATTTGGGTGCTCCCCAATTCAGCACATAGATATTTATAATTGTTAGCTTTTCTTGATAGAGAGACCCTGTAACTATTATATAATGTCCTTCTTCATCTTTTGTTACTGCCTTTACTTTAACGTCCAGTTTATCTGATATAAGTATGGCTACTCTGGCTTTCTTTGAACTTCCAGTCACATGAGAGATATTTCTCCATTTCCTTACTTTTGATCTGAAGGTGTCTTCATGTCTAAGACGAATCTCTTGTAGACAGCAAATAGATGGCTTTTGGCTTTTTATCCATTCTGCTACCCTGTGTCATTTGATTGAAGCATTCAGTCCACTTACATTTGGTGTTATTATTGGAAAATGTGGGTTTAGATTCATTCTGTTCCCTATAGAGTTCATGTTTGTAGTAATATCTCTGGTACCTTATGTTTCTTCCTACATTTCTCTCACAGAGTCCCTCTTAGGATTTCTTGTAGGGCTGGTTTGGTGGTGATGAATTCTCTCAATTTTTGTTTATTTGGGAAAACTTTATCTTTCTTTCTATTTTGAATGACAGGATCACTGGATAAAGGATTCTTGGTTGCATATCTTTCCTGTTTATCACATTGAAGATTTCCTACTATTCCTTTCTTGCCTGCCACGTTTCAGTATGTAGGTTTGTAACCACTCTGATAGGTTTCCCTTTGTATGTTAGGGCCCTTTTATCCCTAGCTTCTTTCAGAATTCTCTCTTTATCTTTATATTTTGCCAATTTAACTATCATATGTTGTGCTGAAGGTCGATTCTATGGGGAGTTCTATGCGCCTCTCGAATTTCTATGTCTTTTTCCTTCTGCAGACTTGGGAAGTTCTCTGGTATTTGGTCAAGCACCCCTTCAGGACCTTTGTCTCTTTCTTCCTCTTCAGGAACTTCTATGATACGGATATTTTTCCATTTGATTGTATCACTCAGGTCTCGAATTCTCCTTTATTGCTTCTGTATCAATTTCTCTATTTTTTTCTCAGCTTCCTCTTTTACTATAACTGTGTCTTCCAATTCACTTAGTCTCCTCTTTGACTCTTCAGTCCGCACCATGGCTGCCTCCATTTTATTATGCACCTCATTTGTAGCATTTTTAACTTGTCATAGCTATTTTGAAGGTTCCTAGTCTGTGTATCAATAGCTTCTCTGATGGTTTTTTTGTGCCCAGGGGTTAATTTTATGACAATTGTTCTAAATTCTTGTTCAGTTAAGTTGTTTATGTCTATTTTGGCTGTGATTTCTTCCTGGAATTTCTTTAGAGGAGAGTTCTTTTGTTTTGTCATTTTGGCTAGCTTTCTCTCTCTTATCTGTTTTAAAAGCTTGTTATGCACTGTGCACCTGTTAATATTGCTCTATTAAAGGAGGTTCATTGACTGTCCAGGGACTGTCATTTCAGGAAGTGTTCTTTTAATGGTGTCTCTTGGTTTCTCTTATTGTGCATTTGATTATTTTATTTCCCTGCTCAGTGGTATTTGGAACTCTCCACCAGGTGTACCTTGGCTTGGTTCTTGAGGTAGTCCTAAAAAGAACAACAGACAGAACAACACACAGGGAACAAAAGCACGCCAAGGCACAGGCAAATCAAATAAATAAGCAAACCAGAAGGGTAAAGAAAATAAGAAAAGAAAGGAAAAGAAAAGAAAAAAAGAAGGGGGGACAGAAACAACAAAGGGCAGTCTGAGAGTGTAAAACCTGTGGAAGGGAGAGATAAGAATGATATAAAGAAAAATTTATCTGGATGGCCGGAATTGATCTAATCACAGCAGTGTATAAATGTTGGTCTTTCCCAGTCTCCGGGGGGGGGGGGGGGGGGGGGGAAGGAGAAATGAAGGAAAAAAGAAAAGAGAAAAAAGGTTTAAAAAAGAAAAGTTTAAGAAAAAGTTTTAAAATAAAAAGCCAGCTCTCTAGCACTGATGGGCGTGATTTGGTGTAGTTAGGTCTGTCCCACGGGCTACTCTCTGAGGCCCTGCCTTAGGGGTTGCAGGGAGAAGAATGGCGGTGCCTCACGCCCTTCTCAAGACCACTCTTTGCCAGCCACTTATTTTAAGTCCGATCTCCTTGTGCCGAAGGCTCGCCCTGTGCCGAGGGTTCTCCCTGTGCCATGGGTGGGCCAAATTGTTTTTTGTTTTGTTTTGTTTTCCCCTAAGCTCCACCACTTTTCCAAATCTTAGTCCATGCACTAAAATGCTGTTGCCCCAGATGAGATGAAATGAAATGTCTTCTCATAGGCGGGGGACTTTCTAACCAGGATTGAGTAAGGGGACTGGGGAGCCAGCTTTTCCCTGGCTCCACCTGGGGTCACCCAGCCACCCAGCCCAAGGGAGAACAAGCCTACTGAAGGGGATGAATCTCTCTCCCTGCGCCCAGCAGCTATGTATGAAATGGTGTGTCTCTCAGTCCCAGGCCGAGGTCTCTCCCTCTCCAGCATCCACTCTATGATTGTCTCTCTCTTCCCCTCAGCTCTCAGCTGCTCTACACAGCTGTTTTGGGTGCTGCTCCAAATGGCGGCACTGCACTCCACTTTGCACGGTCTCTCAGCTCGCTGTTTCACAGGGTAGTTTCCTGCGTGGCTCCAAATGGCCGCCTCTGCTCACACGGCCCTCTGCGACCCAGTGCCACCTTTTTGGGCACTTCTGTGTCCCCGCTCCGTTTTGGGCTCACGCTCCCTTCCCTTCCCTTAGTGTCCCTGGTCCCAGTCACACTCACTCAGGCATCCATGAGGCTGTCATCTACAAGTACTCTGTGAGTGCACCTTCAATTCTTGAAGATCAGAATATAGTGGCTTTGGTCCTTTTCAGTTTGATAATTGTGGCGGAGGCCACAAAGCTTCCTACTTTTCTGTCATCTTGCCCCTCCCCTATTTTTATTCAAGAGTATTTATTAAAACAAAAGCATTTAGGGGCGCCTGGGTGGGTCAGTTTGTTGAGTGTCAGACTTCAGCTCAGGTCATGATCTCTGGGTTCATGGGTTCGAGCCCCACGTCAGGCTCTGTGCTGACCACGAGCTCAGAGCCTGGAGTCTGCTTTGGAGTCTGTGTCTCCTTCTCTCTCTGTTGCTCTCCTGTTCATGCTCTATCTCTCTCTGTCTCTCAAAAAAAAAAAAAAGGTAAATGTCTCTCAAAAAAAAAAGGTAAAAAAATAAAAATAAAACAAAAGCATTTATAAAAGCCCTCTGGAGATAGAATGGGCAAGAGAGAGAGAGTTTCCCACCCTAAAACATGTCTCTTTTGTATAAAGATTATCCTGAGCTGGTTATTAAGCAACCTCAAAGGTAGGGGAGGCTCTGAAACCTGAGAAAAAGTTACCCTATTGGAAGGGGCATTTATGTTTGTAAAAGAAATCACATGTGTAAGGACCAGAGAAGTAGCTACATCTCTGGAAACTCCCATCAATAGTGAAATCAAGGGACAAATCTGCATAAAACCACCCCTAGTTTGCCGTGCTTTGCCTGCCCTTCCCCCATCCCAACATCTTCTTTTGTCTTTAGCCAGAAATGGTAATCTAGGCCAAGATGATAATCAAGGGGGTGGCTTGAGCCCTTTCTGGGAGATACTCAGTTCTCCTGGGTGAATACTTGTTATTAAATTTCTGTTTAATAAATTTCTGCTTGTTTTTCTCTTGTGAATCTTTTTATTACAAGGTGGTCTCAGCTAAGAACCTAGAAGCATGAAGGGAAAATGATTTTTCCTCCCCTACATTTCTGTGACGGATGCCCCAATTTCCACTAACATCACAAAGAAGCAGCATTCTCTCAGTTTTGCTGAAAGTTGCTGACTACTTGTTAAGATGCTAAACCAAGTTAATGATGTAATCATCAGCAGTGTAAATTTTTTTTAATTCCAAAATTTATGTTTAAATTTAAGCATAAAAATTTTTGGCAGGTAGCTTAAGCCATAGAAATTCACTTCATTTTCAGTATGAATATCTAAAACCCTGAAATGCTCACCAGGGCAAAACTTAGCAACAGAAAATACAATTTCTCCAAAATAAATTTTATTTAGAAAATAAATCAGTTGATTATCAAGTCCTACTTTTTCTCCAGAACCTCTGAGTTAATTAAAATGCAATAAATGAGTGATTTTCTGAGTAATATAACAGAATTGCCTTTTACTGCTCAGAGCAGAATGCATCCAATTAAAATGCTAACTGTAGCCTCAGGATGGGCCACAGAATAAATCCCAGCTGTGCTTTGGCACAACGATATGCATTTTCTGCCTTTTTCGTCTTCTTAACTCTAGTGGAAAGAGAAAGCATATTTCTTCTAGATAAAAAGGAGCATTCCTATGTTTTGTTGAATCAATGTACTAGCAAAAAAAACCATACACATACACACACACACACACACACACAGAGAGAGAGAGAGAGAGAGAGAGAGAGAGAGAGAGAGAGAGAGAGAGAGAAACAAAACCGAAGCCTACATTCAAGGTGTAAGAGTCACCTTAAGGTGGCGACCCAGCGGTCATTCTGCTGTAGGTTGGAGAAGAACTCTGTGCACCGACGACCCCCACCCCCTCACCTGCAGACTTGGAATGTCCCGCGCCAGTTTGAAAACAGCCAATCATGAAGCTCTAGCTTCCTATCACCCTGACAGTGGAGGTAACCTATTCCATCCCCCCACGTCCCTGAAAGGCCCTTATTTGATAATCTGCCCTCCCAAGATCAAACCCAGAACTCCCTCACCCATAAAAACCCTCGCCCATCGCCTATCAGGGGCGTCTTCCCTGACTCCCCACTCCCGGGGTCATAGGACCTCACCCAGGAATCCCAAGCCAATAAAGGCTTTCTTGGCTCCATAACTTGGTCCCTTTCT
Source organism: Helogale parvula (assembly GCA_004023845.1). Taxonomy (NCBI): domain Eukaryota; kingdom Metazoa; phylum Chordata; class Mammalia; order Carnivora; family Herpestidae; genus Helogale; species Helogale parvula. Next base: position 217,912 of record PJEM01000033.1, on the reverse strand, counting down.
TTCCTCTCATCTCTGCCTCCATCTATTAAATCTTACACAAGGTAAGTTAAAATAAGTTAAAACAAGTCAAAGCATATATACACACCCCAGCTCTCAGGAAAAGGTGTGAACCATGCCATTTGTTTTAACTGATCTTGCTGCTGGTTGCATTTTGCCTTTTCAGAAATGTCCTGCTTAGTAATATTTTCTTTTTAGTATCCATCTCCAACTCTCAAGTTCCCTTGTCTTTTCAATAGTATAACAAAAGGACTCCTTGGGAAGGTAAAAGTAGGTAGATATGAATTTGTCTGCCTTGTCTACACATGCTTTTCTTATTAATGACATATGTTGTGTTGTGGTTCCAAAATGAATTGCCACTGTTGTGGAGTCAAAGTGATTCAGCAAACAAACAAAACACAAAAAACACAAAACACAAAATCAAATTCTATTTCCATAAAACAAATACAAAAACCTCCCAAGCACTTCAACAATACATTTAACACAATTATGCAGTCAACTGTATACTGCTCAAAATCTTCAAAGGTCAATCAGCTTAGCATTTCAAACATTTCCAGATGTGGTTTATTAAAGCTACTTTTGGTTTCAAAAGAAACTAGCAGGGAAATCAATATATAGTGAATGTATTGAACAACATTTACTTATATTAAGGTTGCTAACATCAGTTTACCCTTGCCAGGTTACAGCATGTTGATTTGAAGTCATGATCCCAGGATCAGTACATAGAATTTCTGTTTCTTCACATTTTCTGATCCAATCAACATTTTAGCATTCACCTAGTCAAGACTCAATATTCTCCATGTCCTGTGCCACCAATGACATTTACTGTATTAATTAAAATTACTTCCCTCCCACGGTGAGTAAATAAGTACATTATTCTACTAACTTCAGAAATGATTTAAGAGGAAGTCCACATGTGAATGTGGCAGTTAGTCACTGTCTATTCGTAGGTGATTTAATGAATCTTACTGAACCCCAATCTCTTCTTTTTCTACAAAATGGGGTAATAATTCTTTCATGGTCAAATTCATAGGCCTATTTATCAAAATGATCAAATGAAATGGTAGACTGAATATATGTATAAACAATGAAATGTCACACAAAAATCAGATATATAGGTTCAAGATCTCTTAGAATGCTGGCTATAGATAGCTGGGTGGGTTCTGAGGGAGTAGCTCCCGTTTGAGTCAGAAGTTGGTAGAGAGGAACTTGTCCACCTTGTCTATACATGCTTTACTTATTAATGACACGCACTGTCCTCTGGTGCCAAAGTGAATCCCACTGTTCTGAATCAAAATATTGCAGACAGCCTGGACCTCTGAATACTTGGGCACAGCTGTCAGGGCACAGCTCCCAGCCTTGAACATAAGCAGTATGTATACTATTATAGTATATGTAGTTGCTCCTTTTTGGGATTTGGTTCTCTTAACATTTTCATCAGAATGACTGTGAGATTGGAAGATGAAACATGATCATATATATGTGTACATTTGTGATGATAGTAGCAAAAATATTTTTAAATGCATCATGTTTTCAAAGTCCAGAGTGCTAACCATTATACCATGGGACCTGCTAGATGCATCATGTTTTCAAAGGCCTTCAGGATTATGGTTGCCTGTAAATTCAGTCTGAGTCCCACAATTGAATCCTCACCCCACCCCATCCCACAACTCAATAATTTAATCACATATACAGAAGTGTAAAAATATATTCTCCTAAACAAAGGGGGTCAGACTCTTTTGCAACTCTATGTTGGTCAGATCATGGCTGAAGGGGATCTTTTCTGGCCCCTGATTTTGAAGCCAATAAATGAAATGAGGAAATTACACCAGGATGATCTATAATCTGCATACCATGAATAGCTGGAATGTTGAAGAAACTGAAAAGGTTCAACTTGGAGAAAAGAATACTGAGCAAGCAGTATGTCTGCATACTTCTGCGTGTCATCGAATACTAATAGACATTTCCTGTCTGTTTAAAGAAGGCAGACACAGACTGATGAGGAGAAGTTGTAGGAAAACACTGTGATATAAAGTAACAAAGAACTCAAGCCATATATATAATATACACATATACACACACCCTCATCTTTATATATACAACTCTTTACATAAAACTCCTATATATTCATACACACACAGAGACGTGTGTGTATATATATACTATATATACATATTATATATTATACATATACATATAATTTTTTTTATTTCCCAATGCATTTCAAGAACTTTCACTAATTAGCCATAAATTAGTATTTATGTAGTGCTGTATACACTGTGTTTGCACTCTGGAAAACATGTCTTGATAGAGAGATTGGCACAAAGCACCATTATAATTTTGGGAAGAGATTAAAAAATACTTATGAAGGTGGTTAACGCGAGTATGAACATTTAAAGATTAACAGAACTTTGGTTGATAAGTTGTGGTGTTTCAGGTGGAGTGAACACCACAAGGAGAGGCACTGAGTTGGGAAAGCATAGAGTATATTCAGAAAATTTTAAAAAATATGTTGTGGCAAAAATAAGTCTTGGGAGATAATGAAAGAAACATGGGTAAGTTGGGGACTCTGGTATGAAGGCTCATTCATGTCAAATGCAGAAGACTCTCATTCTGAAAAAAATAGGAGCCATCAAAAATACTTAATTCTTTTATGATTTTTAAATCCACTTACGATATTTTTAAAATTTTCCTTTAGGAATATTATTTAAAGGTCCTTTCCATATCACATAATGAGATGTATTACGATATGACATGTTAATTTTATTTGAAAATAATATTATGGAATAGTTGTGTATTCACTTCAGTGTTTTACTTACAAGCAACTTGAAGAGAGAAAATTACCTATATTTTAAGAACAACTTTTATTCTGTTTTTTTCATGGAAGATAATCAGTATCTGATTAAATATAATCTGTGACTTGGTAGTCACAAGACCTTTAGCATTCAGTGAAATTCACTTCATTTGAGAATAAGAACTCACATATTTTGCGTTTTTTATTTCCCCAGTGCAATTCACCATTTTGCAGACCTCTGGAAAATCACTATAGAGATAAGTTCTCTCTGCCTAGTTCATGAAAGAAAACAGAGTTTATAGAAGACATGGCAATTTCTTTATTTTTAATAATCGGCCTTCCATGTATTTAAGATATTTTATATATGCCTGTAAGCTTTTTAGACTAGATCATTCCTTAACTTTATTAAACGTAAGAGTTTACATTCAGTTTAGAAAATAGCTTATGCATTCTTCTAGCCTATGTTCCATCATCCTATGTGTTCTTCTATCCTATGTAACATCGTCCTATGTAGTCTTGTAGCCTACATACCACAATCTTTATGTAAGTTATTTCGTTCCTTTGTGTGAAACTGGTCTGTTAATAGTCTTGAGTATGATGAAAAGTTGGTGCTTTGGCACTACACAGGGAAGCTGGTTGTTTTGTTTATGGTAAATGTAGATTTTGCTGTGATTTCAAACCTTTTGCTCTCTTAACTGTACAGAGCGTGATGTAGGAGTAAGGAAACTTGACAGGGTCAACAAATGACAAGATCAATTTTGCTTGCTTTTATGCTTTTAGATTAATTGTGTGTCTAACCCTCCCCAAATAGTTCTCTACTGGAGGATCTTAGAGCTCTCCGGATATGAAGCATTACTTTATAATTTTCTCCATTACCTGTACTGATATTATCAACCAATTGATGCAAAAAATCAAGTCAGCAAAAACTTACTGAGTAACATTTATGTGCAAAATACTTTTCCAGGCCAGTGGGGCAAGATAAGCTTCTGGAGACATAGAAAGAGAGGCTCGGTTTTGGAGTAATGAGCAGTTCTTGGCAATCAGCTGCTAAGATCAAGGAGCTTCTTAAACTAAGAGAGTGTTAACGATTTGCTCTTGCTTTGAGCCACATTTTAGAGAACTGACAGAGTTTAGCTTCTTTCATAGGAGAAACAGTGTCGCTGACCCTACAGATCCCAGTGTGTATTATACCCCCAAAGAACACTCAACAGCAGGAACCATGTGCTTGAAGAAACATAAAGGGAACAAATGCTGTCCTTGCCTTCCAAATACCTCTTTGTTGATGTAACTGAGTTGCAGTTTGGTCTAGAATGGTCCTTCATTGCAGCTGGTTGAAAATCTTTACAGATGTCAAAGTGAAGTCTCTGGTTGATAGGGAGTGGTGTGCAGTAAAGGGAAGACAGAGGGAGATTTGCTATCCGATGAGCCTGGCTAAGAGTTCAAGTCTTCTACCCTTTGTCTGTATTCCTCCCTCATCACACTGCTTCTCAGGCTTGAATTTATAAAAAGACATTTTCAGAGAGGGCCTGGAAGCCTCATAAAGGCATGTGGCACACACATAACAGACACCTGCGCGCGCGCCCACACACACACACACATACACAGGGACTATGTCTTGGGTCATTAAATAACATAGTTTGAGACTTGAACAAGACACTGCTCAAGAGAAAACACAATCACAGTGTATGCTGTCAGCTATTAGAAAATGCTACTGTTCACAGAAGGAAGGGATCAGAACGGGCTGAGGAACTCAGTAGCCAGTAGGTTTGTTCTCAGAGATAGACTTCAACATGTCTCCTGGCTGAAATACTGACATTGTTGTGGGAAATTCTGTCTGTTTCTGTGATGTTTAGTTTGGATTTAGTAAAAAGGGCTTTCTCTGAAGTACTTGTTTCTGTTCTGGTTAGAACCCAGAGGGTGACAGAGTAGGACAGGAGCAGGGTAAGTGGTGGGCTGTCCTGAGGGTTTCCACACTACGTTAACATACTGCCCTTATCAGCCTTCTAGGATCACTTGGGTCAGCTGCTAACAAGGGGAATTTCTCACTGAAGAATAAGGGACATGACTCTGGACTTCTGATTTCCTGCAGCATTCACAGAAATCCTTGAAATGCCTCTAGAAAAGGAGACTCTCAATTTCATTGTAAAATTACTTCTACTGTATACATGCTTATTTCAAGCTTATCAGGTTTTTCTCTGCCTCCAAATTTTGGTTTCCTAAAATTTGAAATTCTAATGTTCTAATCCATCACTTTATGGGTCAGTAAAAAAAAAATGGTAATGTACTTATAATTATACTGTATATAAATGACTATCCAAAGATATACCCCATTTGCCAAATGACTATCTCAACATCTACTCCATTTACTCTTATCATTCTCTAGATAAGAATTTATTCTCTGATGTGAAATTAAATTTTAAAAACATTAACTATTTTATTAAATTATTTTCAATAAAAATACATTACCCCAGAGCCTTGATGTTCTCAGGGAATATATAAGAATAACGCTCCTAATCTTATGTGTTTTCTCTCTGATAAATAATTACCACCTTAAATAGAATAAATAATTTATGTAGCATTATTTCTGGATGTAACTCAAGGAAAGCATTGCGAGCTATGGCGGGACTGCCTCGTGGATGTTGACTCTTCCCTTCACATATCGGCCTTGCTCTAGGTTACATTTTATGCTTCTTCCAGAGAGCGAATAACTGCATAACACTGGCTCTCAGGCCCTCTCTTAAAAATCAGTGGTAGAAACGTTAAATCTGTGGAAATCATTCTGATTGCTCATAACTGTGCTTGCACAAGACAACATCAAAAGTGTTGCTACTTCAGTTATGGATTTTCCAGAATTTTTAAATGAAAGTTTTAAAGTTATTCTAAGCATATCACATGTAGGTTTTCAATAAGCTTGACATAAAATCAGTACAAGGTAAAGATATATGCTTGTGTTTTCTTGAAATAAATAGTATAAAAGTGGAGTTCCCAAATTTTCATAGGTCAAATATTGCTTAGTAATAATTAATACAAATTAACATATATTAATGAGGTGGAATGATTAACAACAGCATAGCGGTTGATAGCATGGAATCTGTAATTAAATAGATAGGGCGTCGTGATTATCTGGCTACAGAACTTATACAGGGTGCTGGGGTAGTTCAGTCCATCAAGCCTCTGACTCTTGCTTTTGGCTCAGGTCATGATCTCACGGTTAATAAGTTTAAGCCCTAAATTGGGCTTCACTCTGGCAGTGCAGTGACTGCTTGGGATTCTCTCTCTCCCTCTCTCTGTGCCCTTCCCCTGCTCACACTCTTTCTCTCTCTCTCAAAAATAAATGAATAAACTTAGCAAAAAGTATTTATTAATTTCTGCAAGTCTCCAGTTTCCTCAAGCAAAACCAGGATAGTCATTTCATCATAGGATTGAGAGAAAAGTAAATCCACATATACATATAACTTTATATGTAAATTTTATATAAATACACTTACATATATATAACTACATATAAACTTTATATAGAGTGAATGTAAAGCTTATAGAGTGAACCTTTCAACAACACAGTAGGGTTAGTGGAGCCAGCCCTGCACAACCAAAAAAGCTATGTATAACTTTTTTTAATGTTTTTTAATTTATTTTTGTGAGACAACACGAGCAGGGGAGGGTCAGAGAGAGAGAGGGAGATACAGACTTTGAGCAGGCTCCAGGCTCTGAGCTAGCTGTCAGCACAGAGCCCTATGTGGGGCTTGAATCCACGAACTGTGAGATCATGACCTGAGCCAAAGCTGGAGGGTTAACCAACTGAGCCACGCAGGTGCCCCTATATAACTTTTGATTCTCCCCAAATTTACTAATAGCCTACACATGACTGGAAGGCTTACTGAGAGCATAGTCAACTGACATATATTTTGTATGTTATATGTATTATATACTGTTTCTTCCTATAAACTAGAGAAAATATTATTAAGAAAATCATGAGAAAATATATTTTGACACATAGACTAATAGAATAGTATAGAGAACCCACAATTGGACCCACAAATGTATGGCCAATTAATCTTTGACAAAGCAGGAAAGAGTATCCAATGGAAAAAAGACAGCCTCTTTAACAGATGGCGCTGGGAGAAATGGAGAGCAACATGCGGAAGAATGAAATGAGATCACTTTCTTATACCATATACAAAAATAAACTCAAAATGGATAAAGGCTCTGAATGTGAGACACGAAATCATCAAAACCCTAGAGGAGAAAGCAGGAAACAGCCTCTTTGACTTCAACTGCAGCAATTTCTTACTCGACACATCTCCAAAGGTAAGGGAATCAAAAGGAAAAATGAACCACCTCAAAATAAAAAGCTTCTGCATGGCAAAGGAAACAATCAACAAAACTGATAGACAATCAATGGAATGGAAAAAGATAGCTGCAAATGACATATCAAATAAAGAGCTAGTATCCCAAATCTATAAGGAACTCACCAAACTCCACACCCGAAAAACAAACAATCCAGTGAAGAAATGGGCAGAAGACATGAACAGACACTTCTCTAAGGAGGACATTCAGATGGCCAATAGACACATAAAATGATGTTCAGCATCACTTATCATCAGGGAAATACAAATCAAAACCACACTGAGATACCACCTCATGCCAGTCAGAGTGGCTAAAATGAACAAATCAGGAGACTATAGATGCTGGCAAGGATGTGAAGAAACGGGCACCCTCCTACACTGTTGGTGGGAATGTAAACCGGTGCAGTGCCTCTGGAAAACAGTGTGAAGTTTCCTTAAAAACTTAACAGTAGAACTCTCCTATGACCTAGAAATAGCACTGCTAGGAATTTACCCAAGGGATACAGGATGCTGATGCATAGGGGCACATGTACCCCAATGTTCACAGCAGCATTTTCAACAATAGCCAAATCATGGAAATAGCCTAAATGTCCATCACCTGACGAATAGATCAAGAAGATGTGGTTTATATATACAATGTAATACTACAATGGCAATGAGAAAGAATGAAATCTGGCCATTTGTAGCAACGTGGATGGAACTCGAGGGTGTTATTCTAAGTGAAATAAGTCAGGCAGAGAAGGACAGATACCATATGTTTTCACTCACGTGGAACAGGAGAACCTTAACAGAGGACCATGGGGGAGGCGAAGGGGGAAAAGTTAAGAGGGAGGGAGGCAAACCATAAGAGACTCTTAAGTACTGAGAACAAACTGAGGGTTGATGAGGGGTGAGGAAGCTGGGAAAATGGGTGATGGGCATGGAAGAGGGCACTTGATGGGATGAGCACTGGGTAGCAAATGGAAACCAACCAGAAAATAAGCTATATTTTAAAAATGTTTAAAAGCTTAAAAAATAAATTTATAGTATAGTACTATAAAAATTTGCATATAAGTAGCCCCAGGAAGTTAAAACACAAAATTTCAAGAGTAAACTACACATTATCATATTATATTATTACTTTTATTTTTATTTATACATATATGAAGTTCTTAGAAATCTTCCTGTGGCACATATTCAACACTCTAACTGTTGCTAATGTGTGTGTGTGTGTGTGTGTGTGTGTGTGTGTGAATGTGTGTGTGTGTGTATATATATATATATATATATATTTACACTATGTAATTTCAATAAAAATTTTAAGGAAAATAGAAGATGTAGTCTAGAAACTCTGGTAGTCTGAATAGGCTGTAATAATTACCACATACATTAATATACATGTATGTATACCTATAAATGTACACTAGTCTGTGTACCTTTATATAGATTTATACATAAATCTCATAGACTTTTCCTATTATGATCATCAAATTCCCACAGCCTCTGCCGTTGCCATTCCAACACTGCTTGTTGAGTGTTGTGTTGGGTATTTGTTGAGGTGGGACTCACTCCGGGTGCCAAATCTGCATTTCTTTGCTATTATGCTGTAGCACATAACCAATGTTTCATGTTTTGATATAACATAAATCTACCATCTCTCAGTCTAAGGGTCAGAAGTCCATAAGGGGCTGTTTTTCCTTCTGGGGACTCAAGAGGAATAATTTCATTCCGGACTCTGACCTCATCCCTTGATTCACAGCTCTTCGTCAATTCTGACTTCTATCCCATTCTCCTGCGGTCTCTGGCTGACTTCCTTGTCTCCCTTATTTTCCCTGATAAGGACTCTGTGATTCTGTTGGGCAGATCTGCATTATCTCCTTACCTCCTCATCCTAAGGTCCTTAATTTAAGGATATTAGCAAAGTCCCTTTCCTATATTCAGTAATATATTCACACATTCTGGTGGGGAAAGATATGGGCATTTTGGGGGTGTAACACTTCTTTCTACCACAACAATGAAGCATAATGAAGCAAAAAGTTTGTAGTGCAGGGGTATCTGGATAGATCAGTAGGTTAACTGTCCAGCTTCAGCTCAAGTCATGATCTCACGGTTTGTGAGTTCAAGCCCAACATTGAACTCTCTACTGTTGGCACAGAGCCCACTTTGGATCCTCTGTCCCCCTCTATCTCTCTACCCTTCCACTGCTCACACGCTCTCTCTCAAAAATAAACATTTAAAAAAAGAGTAAAAAAAAAATCAAGTGCAGATTACATGGTGATTCTGAATTTAAAAGAAGGCAAAATTTCTTTATGATAGTCTAAAAATCAGCCTTTAAAAATATTTTTCTCATTCAGAAAATAGAGACATGCTAAGAGAAAGAGGTCTCAACAAATGATAAAAACACGGGACTCTACATATTGGTCTAGACATTTTCTGTCATACAGATGCCACTCAAATGCTATCTCCCAACTTCTCATCATGCTGACGGTGACGTGAATCAAAGCCTCCAGAGCTGCTTGCTCCAAAGAAGTCCCTGCTCCATGAAGTCCAGCCAACTGCCTGATTGCATCAGCATTCTTACTCACCTGCAATTCTGTGTTACAGTTTGGAAATGACCAATAATCAGATAGCCAGCTGACATTGTGCGTAGAAGCTTTCCTGGCCTGCAAAGGCCACAAAATATTCTCCAACCACAATTCATGGGCTCATAGGACCCTTTCCCTCCTCACTGGAGCAAGAGCTGTCTCCCTCGATGCTGGAAGGCAGGCCAGCAGTGGTCGCGGAACACTGGAAAGAAGAAAGCTACAAACCCCCACAGCCTCTCATATTTAATAATATGTTGAGCCCACTGTAACAATTTATGTGATCAATATTTAATTTGGGTGTCAGATTATATTTTGCTCCCAGAGAACTTGTATTATGGATAAATTAAGTCACAGGCTTAGTGAGCACTAATGTGAAAACTAAGATCTTTTTTTGACCATGATCAATGAGGACCTAAAATATTTAGAAGAGATTAACAAGGATGATAGAATTTAATCCAAGACTACAATGTTTTATAGAAAATATCTTGCTGTAAAAGGAAGAGGAAGATAATACAAAAGTCGGGAAGAAATGATGATAATGGTGGTAGCCACTATATTAGATATTTACAGGAATGATGTCAATACTGTGTGATGTAGATATCAGTACCTGAGAAAACCGGGGCTCAGAATTTGGTTCTTGCCCAATACGGTACCATTAATGACAGAACATAGAAATAAACCCATGACTCTTTAATATGAAATCTCTACTGTGCTTTCTCTTTCTTTAAATTTTTACAATAAAAATCACAGCTGAGCAGCACCTAGGTGGCTCAGTTGGGTAAGTACCCAACTTCAGCTCAGGTCATGATCTTGTGGTCCATGTATTTGAGCCCCATGTCGGACTCTGTGCTAAGAACTCAGAGCCTGGATCCTGCTTTGGATTATGTGTCTCTCCCTCTCTCTACCCTTTCCCTGTTCACACTCTGTCTCTCTCAAAAATCAATAAACATTAAAAGAAAATCACAGTTGCAACTCTAGTGTGTACAGATAGAAATAAAGACAGGGAAAATAATATTTAACAATTTTATCAGAAACTATGACTAACTGGCATTGCTTTCATGGTTCCTGACTGGCTTTTAGCCTTCTCTAAGTGCTAGGATCACAGCTACTGGCTCAGTGAACATAGGTAAGGAGGTCCCCATAGGTCCTTTACTCTCCCCTCAGTGGGAACAGTAACAGGTGTGAGGTACAGGTAAGCACTTACCACAGCGCTACTTATCTGAGCTAAAGGTATTATCAGAATGTCTCACATATGGGTTATCTGGTGGCTCAGTCAGTGAGGCATCCTACTTCAGTTCAGGTCATGATCTCATGGCTCGTGGGTTCGAGCCTTACACTGGGCTCTGTGCTGACAGCTCAGAGCCTGGAGCCTGCTTTGGATTCTGTGTCTCCCTCTCTCTCTCCGTCCCTCCCCCTCTTGTGCTCTGTTTCTCTCCCTCCCAAAATAAAATAAACATTAAAAATTTTTTTAAAAACACCTCACATATATTGAGTACTTACTGAAAGATAATTGCTATTAATATTCACATTGTCATCCCTGCTGTTACACACTATGAATGGCCTCTGTCTTTTTTCTAGACCAATCTCAGCTTTGGCACAGCCCTCTGGATTCTGGGACTGACTGAGATAACTTCCACTGAATAAACTAACCACATATTCCAGTATTCTCTTCAGCTCTTCTTTCACTTGGTTTCCACTCCTACTGCTAACATATTTGGTCAACTAAGCATATACACTCTAAGAAACTTGCATTTTAACAGTGTGGTTTGCACTTTGGGACTTCTCTTCCTGTAGACACAAGGAACATACCCTATGGTTTGACACTCCAGAACAGTGAAATTTTGCCCTACCCCAAGCCAACCTGAATATTTGACCTGGATTAAGTCTTCAGTCTACAACCCTTGTCTTAGATTCTTCATTGTCAATCAATGTCCTTTTAAGTTTAATTCGATAAAGAACCTAGAATATTTCACCCTCTACTAACATTTTCACTTTCTTGTACATGTCACCTTGCCAGGCTTTTAGTGGTGTCTGAAACTGAATCTTGAGAAGAGCTCATCCCAAAACAGTACAGGAAAGAAATAGTATCCAGCTTCTGTGTTGGTCTATGATGGGGCTTATGGTAAACATCAGACTTCGTGTAGAGTCAGTCCCAGAACGGCCAGGACTTCAAAGGAAAGGAAGATACTCTTGAGACTTTTTCATGGCCCTTCTGAGGATGACTGTCAAAAAATGTTGGAATCTAGTGCCTGATCATTTCCCCCTTCCTATATTAGTTACCTCAAAAATTAGGGGATTAAATGCCTGAGAACAGATCTTCTCTTTTTTTGAGGATCTAAGCTAGTTGTCAGGTAGCAGATGCAATTGGGGAATGAAATATGAATGACAGCTAAATTTACATGTTTTTTTAAATTAACCAAATGAATTTCCTAGTGCTACCATTGTCAATTCTTTTGATAACTGGATGAATTAGGTCTTTACCAAGGTTATTTGAGTTCTAGAAGTAAGCCACAATACACAGTTATTGCCAATTAACTATGATGGCATCTAGAATAATGTGCCATTTTAAAAAAATTTACCAATGCTTCTAATTAATCTACACATAATATCTCTACTTAGTAATTATTACCCTATAATGAGATCCTAAAATAAAAACGACTTGGATTGAACCAGTTCTTCAGAATGGCTGCCTTTCATGCCTGGGAAACCTGTTATTTTTTTTTTAATTTTTAAAATTTGGGGTTTTTTGTTTGTTTTTTATTTATTTTTGAGAGGGAGAGAGAGAACGCACGCACAAAGGAGGTTCAGAGAGAGAGGGAGACACAGAATCCTAAGCAGGCTCCAGGCTCTGAGCTAGCTGTCAGCACAGAGCCCGACCCGGGGCTCGAACCCACAAACCCTGAGATCATTGCCTGAGCCAAGGCCAACGCTTAACCGACTGAGCTACCCAAGCATCCCTTAGGTTTTTTAAATATTTATTTTTGAGAGAGAGAGAGAAAGAGAGTGGGGAGGGACAGAGAGAGAGGGAGACACAGAAACAAACTTGAAGCTCCAAGCAGTCAGCACAAAGCCTGATGTGGGGCTCCAACACACGGACCGCAAGATCATGACTTTAGCCAAAGTCAGACATTTATCTGACTGAGCCATTCAGGTGTTTCAGAAATCCATTATTTTGAAATGGCCTGGTGGAATATATTAATACACTTTTATTTTAGGTATAAATTTTGATATAATTTCAAATTTCCACTGACAACACACCCCACCCCAAAATATAATGATCATACACTTAACAATTACAAAGAAGTCTGGATGAGCACATCGTAAACTGTTTCCATCAATACTACCTCTTGAAACCAATGTGCTAGTGAACAAAGCTAATCTCTGTTCTTTGTCAGGATGAGTCCTAAATTATTATAGTTTTTAATAATGGTAAGTATTCCAAAATGCAGTTGCTATATGCACAGTTATTTTGCCTCATTTATCTGTATTCAGTGAAAGAATATCTATATTTAGCACATGCAGGGTCATTCCTTTCTTAACTTCATCATGTCATTTATCCCAGTGTATTCTGCTACTCCTTTGTCATTTACTGTCCTTGCATAACTAGAATTAATCATGCACTTAGGCCTCATAACAGCAAACCTTTATACAGCACAACTATGTGCCAGGTGCTGCTCTAAGTGCTTTTTTGAACCATCTCAACAACACTGTGTATAGGCAATATTATTATGCTCATCTTCCAAATAGGAAGGAGCAGGTATGGGAAGTTCTGACTAATGCATTCGTGAATTCCCACACTTACATGCCCTGGGAAAGATTCCTGTTTGTCTTCGATATTGGTTTTAGTTCCGTCTCACCTTAAATGTTACAGATCACCTAGCATGCTCAGGACAGTCCCCAGGAAATGGGAAATGTCAGTCCTAAAGCTGCAGAGAAACTGGATTCTACCAACTACCTGAATTTGCTTTGAGTCTCTGGTGTAAGGGACATTGACTATGAGATCCCATGCACAGAACCCAACACAGCTGCACCCAGACTCAGACCCATGGAAAAGAGGAGTTGTTTTGAGCCAGTAAGTTTGATAATGTGTTATGCAGCAATAGAAAACTAAGGATGATTGGCTTTCAATTTTGTAATCTATCTCAGGACACTGTACCAAAGAGTAAAACCTCATTTGGCCAAATTACTCATTTTCAATAGGTTGCAAGAAACTCCAAAGGAATTATATCCCCAGGGGCAAAATTCAAGAAGGATAATCTGAGAGTAAACACTTCAATTCTCCTGATAACAAAGGAGATAAATGAATTCAGTATTACTACAACAAAAAAGAAACGCACTTTCCTTCACAAACACAAGTTTCATGGGGGACCTAGGTGGTTCAGTCACTTAACCATCTGATTCTTGATATCAGCTCAGGTTGTGATCTCACGGTTGGGTCATGAGATCCAGCTTTGCATCAAGCTCCTGGCTGAGCATGGAGCCTACTTGAGATTCTCTCTCTCGCTCACTCTCTCTCTGCCTCTCCCCCATTACCTCTCTCCTTATATCTCGAAAGAAAGAAAGAGAGAGAGAGAGAGAGAGAGAGAGAGAGAGAGAGAGAGAGAAAGAAAGAAAGAAAGGAAGGAAGGAAGGAAGGAAGGAAGGAAGGAAGGAAGGAAGAGTAAAGAAAAACAAGTTTCATGAAAATCGTTAGGAAAGTAATTTTTTGTCAGCAACCCAACTGAAGTTTTTCAGCAATTATTCAACATTCCGCCTTTCAAAACATATGTTCCAAAAGGGATGTCTAAGCATTTATTTGCATTTTACCTCCTATATTGAACCTCAGCTGAAACCCAATGTAGGAGAATCAGCTTGGGTATGAGTGTCAAAGAACGTTCAGTGTGAATTTCACTCTGCCATTTACTGAGATCTTGAACAGACTATTAATCCTTGTGGAGCTCATTATCTTAATATATAGAATGGATTTAATACATTAACATGTCAGAGTACATGTTAAGTGATATATTATGTACTTAATATAGCTCTCCACATGCAGAAGTAAGAAGCTGATAATTAGCTATTATCATGAATTAATTAATATTAATAAGTTGTTAAATTGTCATTTCCAATGTCGTGAATATTGGCAACAGTACTGGATGACTTAATTTACATAGGGCTGTTACAAAATTATGTCCAGACTTTTTGTATTTTGGATGGTGGAGAGTGAAACAGTTCAATCTTGGTGCTTAGGAGGGGAAGGTCACTTAAAATTGAAACAAGTAAAGGAGATGTATAAGACAACTAAATATAAGACAAATAGAAATGAGCTTGTAGAAGTTTATTTGCGTAGTCTTTATTCTTCCCCTTGATCAAGGTAACCCATGGCCACTCCCACCGTCCTTATGTCACCACTCCGTCCTTTCAGAGACAAACATCTGTTATTTTTCTGATTTGCAAGAATGGTTTCTTCACAAATACTTTGCCTCAAAACTACAATTGCCAAATATAAAATGAATGCGTCTAGTTATATTTAAATGTGAGATAAACAACACTTATTTTAAGATAAGTGTGCCCCATGCAGTATTTGGGATATACCTATAGTTAAAATTTACCCATCTTTTCTCTGAAATTCAGATTTTATATATCATCCTGTATTTTTATCTGCTAAATCCGGCAACCTGATTCAGAGCAAGAGTAATAATATTAAAACATTTATAAGCTTAAAATCAAAGAAAATCTTTTATGTCAACGTGAGGTAGGGAAAACATTCATATACCTTAGAGGCCCCTCTTTGATGGTTCTGTGATATGAAATTTCATGAAGATACATAGTGACTGTGACGAATCTGGCTGAACTGGAATTGATAGAGGGAATTACACACACACAAAATACTTTAAAACTATCTTCTGTGCAATTTCCAATAGTAATGAGCATCCTGGCCTCCAAAGAGAAGTGATTGCTCAGATGACAGAGATGTAATTATTTCAGTTATTATGATTGGCTTACAAGAAATTTAGCTAGCTACAGTGTAATACCCAATGATCCATGACCTCTTCCCATTTCCCACAAAAATCAGTATCTGGAATAATTAATAAGTGGTAACTATTAATTTATGTTATAGATATAAGTCATTCCCAATGGCCCACCATCCCCAACACTGTCTAGTTAAATTTTTATACATTAAAATCCACATTTCAAGGGAAATCCCACTAATCCTACAGGCCCTGCCTCCATTCAGCTCTGAAATGAAGAGCAATTCCATCTTCTTTCGCTATCTTTTTTTTTTTTAATACATACAGTGATCCTCAAGGCAACATGCTCCAGGTAACTTCTGGGATTCTGAGATGCAAACTGGAAGTGCCTTTCATCAGGTACAGACACCCCTGGACACATGGAAAAGCCACTGTCACCCTACTGATAAGTGTAGCTGTGGGACTGAGTGCCTTCTGTCCCCAGCAGAGGCCTCTCTAAGTGGCTGTCGATTTGCATTCTCTCTAGTCCCCTCACCAAACACTGAACATCAAGTTCAGGGAGGTTGACTCATGATCACAGACATATCAAGTTCTACTGCCAGCAGCTGATCTACCTGCCTGGAGAGCATGGGAGAGGGGGACAGACCACCCATGCACAGCCTTCTCCTCGGCACTGTCATCTCACCCATCTCTGCTGTGTCAAGGGTTCAAGTCAGGTAATGTTGTGTTTCTAGTTCTTCCTGAGAGTTCTTTTGTCCATTGTGTTTCTTACTTAGGATATATCACCTGGTATTATAAAAAAGTATTCAAGGTGTATGAAGACAATGACTATCAATCTGTCAAATCATTTAGGGCCATGCTAGGCTCACAGTTTCCCAGAAAGCATCATCATATCATCATGGCTGTGAACATGACAGGAATTCAAGAATATATACAATAGCCCTTTTTAAAAACAAAACAACTCTCTCTCTCTCTCTCTCTCTCTATATATATATATATATATACACACACATATATAACTATATATGTGTGTATATATATATCCTATTAAAATAAATAAATCCATCTTGGGACTATTTCACAGCCTGTAACCAGCCCCACCCTACACTAAACCTCCATCCTCTTCTACCTTGGTACTATAGTAGGCTCCTAACTACTCTACCTGTTTCTACTCTTGTTCTTGTCTATTTACTCTCTACATACAGACTAGAGTGATTTTATGAAATCAGGTCATTTCACTCTTTTGCTCAAAATATTCACAGGATGGGGCACCAGCGTGGCACAGTTGGTTAAACATCCAACTCTTGGTTTTGGTTCAGGTCATGATCTCATGGTTTGTGAGTCTGAGTCCCACATCAGGCTCTGTGCTGATGGTGTGGAGCCTGCTTGGGATTCTCCCTCTTCTTCTCTCACTGCTCCTCCCCCACTTGTGTGCCCTCTCCCTCTCTCTGTCTCAAAATAAATAGACTTAAAAAAATACCCTCATGGCTTCTGTCACACTAAAAATAGAATCCAAACATCTCACCATGGACTCCGCCTTTCAGTATAGATCCTTGCAGGATCTTGGTTCTGGCTTCCATTTGGATATATTCTCTATGTCCCTCTCCTATTCTCTCTCTTTAAGCAAGCTGTCCTTCTAACCATTCCACAAAAATCCTAAGAAGTCCATTCCTCTGGCCTTTGTTCTTACCAACTCATCCTTTTAGAACATGACCCTTCCACTCATTATTGTGGTTTTCTGCTTTACCTTATTCAAGTGTTTGTTCAACTGTTTCACTGTCATTGTTACCTTCCCTGACTGCCAAGGTAATGTGACTTCAATCCTTACTGTGCTTCTTCCTTTACATTGCTGCCTGAAAATATATTCTATGTATTTTTCCTCATTTGCTTATATTTTTCCATAGAATATAAGCCTACTAAGACCAAGAATTTAGTTTGGTTTACTTCTGTAACCCCAGCAGAAGAATGTCTGGCACATTTTAGGCACTAAAAGAATAAATGAATCTATTATCTGCATCTTTGATAAGTTTAAGGAAATTACAAGAATTAGAAACTTAGGGATATGATTCATTGGCCCAAATTATAAAGACTGGCCCTTATTTATTAAACTAGCATTTATGCTTTTTTTTTTTTGGCGTAACTGTCCTTTTCTATTTCTTGTCCCTTCATAACAAAGCAGAGTCAACAGCGATTTTCACCAACTTTGAAGAAGGAAACTAAAGACATAAGAAACTGACTTTGGAAGAGCACAGAAACTGTTCAAACGCAGACTTCATCAATTATGCTGGCTTTGTTTTTCTTATCACTTGGTTAAGCATTATTCTCATAGTCATGTGTGTGATTTGCATCTGTATGTGTACACCTTTCCCTCTCTCTCTGTGTCTGTCTCTCTCAATAATCCATCTATCTAGCTATCTAAGCATCTATCATCATGTGTATATCTACATTTTGAAGATTGACTGCTCATAATTTATAGTAATGTTATTTGAATAAGAAAATTTTTACTTTTATTCTTTCTCAAAAAAATATTTCAAACACACCCACTCATCTCTATTTATATCAGACATTTTCTAAGGGCTTATTCCTTGGCAAAATAATGAAATTTAAGTGTTAAATGGAGAGGAATCTGAGTTGGAATGTCTGTATCTTTTATCTTGATATCCAATTTTTCTTGAATTGTCAGTCACCAGCTGAAGCAAATTGCCTGAAATTAATATATCATCTGACACCAAGGCAAAACTATTTATTTCCTTCATTTTTATGACACTTATTTTATCATATTTAACATAATGGAAATGGTTAGACATGCCTTTTACCTGAAATAGCCTAGCATTTATAGTCCTACAAATCTGAATTAAAATCTCTGGTTGACTGGTTACTAGCTCTGTGAGCCTAGGCAGAGAATCTGTCTTTTTTCTGGTGGACAATTCAGCCTACCATTAGTGGAGCTAATGAGGTTCAGGCATTTTAATAGAGAATTCATATACAATAATGACCTTTTCTTTTTTAGTTATATTCTAAATAATATTAAATATCCTTTCAGGTCAATTTTCACAAATTGTTGAGGAATATCATTATATAAGACAATGCCAGTGGACTACCATTAAGCTTTTAAAATTCACTCTTTCCATGTATGTCAAGCAATTTTTGCTGCAGCTTTTTATGGACATTGTTTGCATGGCTCAGTTCTCTGGTTAAAGGAAGATGCTCTGGGTGGAGGTTGTGGGAAGTTCATGCCTCTGGGAGCAGCCCTCAACCAGTGGCATACAGAGCCCAAATGATTAATGGAGTTCTGGTCCTATTTCAGTCCCTGTTGAATTTAATAGGTTTGCAGCACCGCCTTATGGTAATTTCCCTGGCCCCCAAGTGCATAATTTGGATGGATACACTTAGCAGCTGCATAACCCTAATAATGGTTCCATAATATGTGGAGAAAGAGGAATGATGGAAGGCAAATACAGTTGGCATCCTAATACTGCCTCACATGCCTGCAATTTAGAGGCGACACCACATGGTACGTGGAATATAACCCCCATATAATCATAAGGGTGCTGGTTCTCTTTATATTAGTTTAACTGCGCTCATGCATCTGGGTAAGCTGGCTGGTTAGCTGGACCTGGCTAGTCTAAGGTGACCTAATTCACCCACCTGCCAGCTGGCCAACACACATTTTTCCTCCCACATAACGATTCCCTCTTTCTCAGTCCTCTTTGTTGTCTCTTCTCGATCCCTCCTTTCTCCTCCTTTTTAATCTCCTCCTTTCTTTTGTTGCTTCTTCTTTTCCTCTTAACTTGGAAAGGTGGCAATATTTAAATGGGGTAAGGGCTCCTCTATTCTTTCCTGTTTTTACTACCATGACGAATAAAGACAGTCTTGTGTCTCTAAACGAAATCCATATTTTGATGTCTCTAAATAGAGATCCCTAACCCTAACCTTTCTGTTGGATTCCACACTTCATAACCAGTTGGATATGTAACATTTTTACTCAGCTATTTTATAATCCTCTCATGTTTAACAAGGCTCATATTAAGGCCAACATGAAATTGTTGATGATTCTCTCACTATTCTGGGTGTTTTCATCTCTCTGTCTTACAAAACAGTGCTGCACTCCAAAGTTGTGAGTGCTAACTATCTAAGAGTGAAACTTGATCACTCTTGACTTGATGTTCTTTATGCCTCACTTTAGAAGATTAATGCTTTTGTGGGGCTGGAGAAGGGATTGTAGGGGAATTTTATGGATGATGACAAAGGGAGTAGATTTGCTTTTTGAAGTAATGGAAATGTTCTAAAATCACTTGTGGTGATGGTTGCATAACTTTGTGACCACACTAAAACTGTTGAATTGTAAGAAAATTGTACTGTATGTGAATCATATCCCAATAAAGCTATTCTGAAATAAAAATGAAAAACAAACACAAAAAGATATTACTCCATTGTCTTGTGGATTACATCAGTTCCAACAACAACAAGAAGTCAGTTGTAATTTTATCTGTTCCTATAGGGAAGGTGGAAGGTGTCTTTTTTTTCATGTTTAATTATTTTTGAGAAAGATACAGAGGGAAAAACAGAATCTGAAGCAAGCTCCAGGCTTTAAGCTGTCAGCACAGAGCCTGACGTGGGGCTCAAACTCACAAACCATGAGATCATGACCTAAGCCGAAGTCAGAAGCTCAACTGACTGAGCCACTGAAAAAAGAAATAAAAGGTGCCTTTTTTCCCCACTCTGGTTGCCATCTAAATTTTCTCTATTGTTTGACTTATACCCTTTTGAATATAACATGCCTAGCTTTGCTATTGTTTATGTTATTTCTCCTGTTTAATACCCTTTGTGAGTTTTTTGGATCCGTGGTTTGGTGCTTGTTGGTAATTTTGAAAGCTTATCAGCCAGGACTTCTGGTGAATAAAGCAGAGTAGGGGGACTTTAAACTCTCCTGGTCCTGTGTACACAACTAGATAACACTCACACCAGTGTAAATAATTCAGGAAGTCACCCGGACAAACTCAGTAACTGAACGTAGAGAACAGGCCAGGTTGAAGAGGGAAGGAAGCATGGAGAAGCACTGGGGAGCCAAAGGGACCAGTAGGAGTGGGCAGGGGGAGGAAGCCATGGGCAAGGAGACGGAAAAGATTGTCATGCCAGGAAGCCTACACTAGGAAGACAAATCAATATAACATCTGGCTTTGAAAACCAGAGAGACCAAATTTCATGAGTTCTTACAACCGGTGTGATATAGAAACCTGGAAACATACAAATCAGTGGGCACTGCTCAGGGACAGCCAGGAGGATGAGAGGAAACTGAGTCCCCACCCTTAAAGAGACAACACAACAAATACACCATGGATACACAGTATAGAAGCAGCAATTTGAAACACACGTGGGACATATGGATGGGAGAGTAGTTTACTTATTTCAGAGCATGTCCTGGAGGATGATATGCTGCCTTATCACTGGGAGATCACTGGGAGACTCCTCCCAGAACAAAGAAGCTGGCAAGCATCAAAAACCCCATCGACTCCCCCTCCCCAGCATTAATACACAGGCACTGTGAAAACCATTATAGGACTGCCTGACTTGCCAACACTCCACCCCATTCCCCACTTCCCTCAGCTTTGGCAGATCTGTCCCCTCCAGACAGGCGCATCTTAGTGCCAGCGCTGCAGGCATGCAAAGCTTGGTAACAGCATAGAACCACATCGCTGAACCCTGGAGCACACTGCAGATCTGCCTCCTCCCATATGCTCTTGGCCAGAGCCCATCCAGGGCAGCACTGCAAGCCTGGGAGTGTGCAAGCAGCACCAGCAGGGGCCAGCACCACCCAGAGTGATTCCTGCACTAGGGAGGAGAAGAGAGAACCACACACGCCAGTGAGACTGTGACCCCCCAGAGCGCTGGGGACAGACATCTGGTCTGACCACACACCCTGGCCGCCAACAAAAGCTTCTGAAGGAACAACAAAGGGAGAATGCCCCGCAATTTGGTGCTACTGTATCTCTGGCAAACACTTGGTCTGACTCAATGCAAGCCCAAGGAAGCCCCAGAGGAGTCCACTAATACCACAGGGATCAAATACTACCCACAACAGGCAAAGAGAGCATTGCAGATGACTGGACTGCAGGCAAAAGTGGCTCAGCCACAAGAGGGCACACACAACGCACACAGGAGATACCCCTGAAGGCACTGCTGGGCACCTCAGGGCCTCTTCTTCATAAGGCACTGCTTGCAAGAGTGGGAAACACAGCTGTTTCCTAACACAGAAACTGACACAGAGATGTAGACAAAACAAGGAGACTGAGGAATATGTCCCAAATGAAAGAACAGGACAAAACAAGAGACCTAAATGAAATAGATATAAGTAATATGCATGATGGAGGCTTAAAGTAATGGTCATAAAGATACTCATTGGACTTGAGAAAAGAGTGGAGGACCTCAGTGAGCTCCTTAACTCTCTCTCTCTCTCTCTCTCTCTCTCTCTCTCTCTCTCTATATATATATATATATATATATATATATATATGTATATAAATAGTAATATATATAATAGTAGATTAAAACTAGACAGATAAATAGTAAACTAAACAAAACAGAAGAACAAATCAGGATGACAGAGTAATGGAATGTAATCAAACCGAGCAGATGAGAGAAAAAAATTATACAAAACAAGAATAGATTCCGGGAACTGAGCAACTCCATCAGGTATAACAGGATTTACATTGCAGGAGTCTCAGGAGAAAAAGAGAGAAAGGGGGACAAAAAATTTATTTGAAGAAATAAGAGCTGAAAACTTTCTAAATCTAGGGAAAGAAACAGAAGTCTACATCTAGGAGGCACACAGATCCCCTAACAAAATCAATTCAAAGAAGTCCACACCAAGACACATAGTCATTAAAGTGGCAAAAAGCTGTGATAAATAGAGAAAGAGAAAGCAGTTACATACAAGGGTAATCCCATAACTCTATCAGCTGAGTTTTCAGCAGAAACTTTGCAAGCCAGAAGGGAGTGGCATGCTATACTCAAAGTGCTGAAAGGGAAAATCTGCAGAAAAGAATACTATATCTAGCAAACCTATCAGTGAGAATAGAAGAAGAGAGAGTTTTCCAGACAAACAAAAGTTAAAAGAATTCAAGACCACTAAACGTGGCCCTATAAGAAATGAGACAGTGGACTCTCTGAGTGAAAAGGAAAGATTATAAGCAAGAGTAGCCAAAGTAGGAAGCACACAGCAGTAAAAATAAATATATCTGTAAAAATCAGTTGAGGTACTCACAGAATACAAGGATGTAAAACATGATACCCTAGGCCTAAAATGTATGGTAAAAGGAATTAAGAGTGGGTTCATGGGCACCTGGATAGGTCAGTCAGTTGAGCATCTGACTCCTGATTTCAGCTCAAGTCATGATCCTATGGTTATGGGATAGAGTCCTGAATCAGGCTCCACACAGATTATGGAGTCTGCTTAAGATTCTCCCTCTCTCCCTCGCTTCTGCCCTTCCCCCTTCTCTAAAATAAAAAAATACTTAAAAAAAAAAAGAATGGGTTTAACTTAAGTGACTTAATATAGATTGTTACATGCAGAAGATGTTATATACAAACCTAATGGTAACCACAAATCAAAACCAGTAATAGACGTGCAAAAAATAAAAAGAAACCTCCAAGTAAATCTCTAAAGAAAGCCAACTATTCATGAAGGAAGAGAGCATGCAAAGAAAGGAATGAGGAAAATCTACAAAAACAACCACAAAACAAGAAACAAAATGGCAATAAATACATACCTAACAACAATTAATTTGAATGTAAATGGACTAAATGTTCCAATTAAAGACATAGAGTAATGAATAGATTAAAAAAAAGATAACCACAAAATGCTGCCTACAAAAGACTCATTTCAGACCTAAAGACACCTGCACATAGAAAGTAAAATGATGGAGAAACATTTATCATGAAAATGTATGCCAAAAGAAAAAGTAGCATTACTTGTATTGGAAAAATTAAAGCAAAGAATGTAACAAGAGACAAAGGGAAAAAAGAGACCAAAAATGACATTATTTAAACATAAAGGGAACAATTTAAAAAAGATATAATGGTTTTAAATAATTATGCAAACAACATGGAAGCACCCACGTGCTCAAGGCAGTTGATAACAGACATAAAGGGAGTAACTGAGAGTAATACAATTGATAGTAGGGGATTTACCACCCACTTACGTAAATGGAAAGATCATCCAAATAGAAAATAAATAACAAACACTGACTTTGAAAGACACATTGGAACAGATGGATCTATTTATTTTTGAGAGACAGAGAGAGACAGTACGAGCAGGTGAGTGTCAGAGAGAGAGGGAACTACAGAATCTGAAACAGGCTCCAGGCTCTGAGCTAGCTGTTAGCACAGAGCCTGACACGGGGCTCGAATATACAAACCGTGAGATCATGACCTGAGCCAATGTTGGACGCTTAACAACTGAGCATCCAGGGCCCCCGAGATGGATCTAATAGATATATTCAGAATATTCCAGAGGCTCACTCAGTTAAACATCCAACGCTTGGTTTCAGCTCAGGTCATGATCTCATGGTTTGTGATTTCAAGCCCTACATGCTTGGGATTCTCCCTCTCCCTCTCTCTCTGCACCTCTCCTGCTCGCTCTCTCAAAATAAATAAAGTTGAAATAGTTTTTAAAAAGAATATTCCACCTTAAAACAACAGAAGACACGTTCTTTTCAAGTGCACATGGAATAGTCTCCAGAATATATCACACATTAAGCCACAAAACAAGTCTTCATAAATTCAAACAGATTGAAGTCATACTATGCATCTGACCAAGATGCTATACAACTACAAATCAAGCCCAACAAAAAAATATGAATAGAGCATGAATGCATAGAGATTAAATAACCTGTTACTAAACAATGAATGGGTCAACAAGGAAATCAAAGAACAAATCACAAAATACATGGAAACAAATAAAAAAGGAAACACAATGGTCCAAAATCTTTGGGATATAGCAAAAGTGGTTCTAAGATGGAAGTTTATGCTGATACAGACTTATATCAAGAAGCAAAAAAAAAAAAAAAAAAACCAAACAAAAACAAAAACAAAAAAACCTTGAATAAACAACCTAAGCTTACCTCTAAAGAAGCTAGGAAAAGAAGAATAAACAAAACACAAACTAGCACAAATAAGGAAATAATAAAGATAAGAGCAGAAATAAATGATACAGAAAGTAAGAAAATCAAGAAAACAGATCAATGAAACCAGGAATTGGTTCCTGATCAAAGATACACTTGATTGATACACTTTCAGCCAGAATCCTCAGGCGGGGAGGGGGGGGAGAGAGGAAAGAGTGAAAGAGGAAAAAAAACCCAACACCACAGAAATACAAAAGATTATAAGAAAATATTATGAAAAATTATATGCCAACAAACTGGATAACCTAGAAGAAATGGATAAATTTCAAAAACATATAATCTACCAAAACTGAAGTGAGATGAGATAGAAACTTTGAACAGACTGATTGCCAACAATGAAATTGAATTAGTAATAAAAAAAAATGTCAATAAACAAATGCCCAAGGACAGATGGCTTCACAGGGAAGTTCTGCCAAAAATTTTTTTTTAAAGTTTATACCTATCCCTCTCAAACTATTCCACAATATAGAAGGGGGAAGAAAACTTCCAAATTCATTCTATGAAGCCAGCATTAACCTGATATCAAAACCAAATAAAGATACCACAAAAAAAGAGAAGTATAGACCAATACCTCTGATGAACACAGAAGTAAAAATCTCCATCAAAATTTTAGCAAAGTGAATCCATTTTAAAAAAATTATTCACCACAATACAGTGGAATTTGCTCCTAGATGCAAGTATAATTCAATATTTGTAAATCAATCATTGTGATCCATTACATCAAGAAGGAATAACAACCATATGATCATTTCAATAGATTCAGAAAAGCATTTGACAAAGTACAGTATCGATTCATGATACAAATCCTCAACAAAGAAGGTTTAGTAGGACCATACCTCAACATAATGAAGACCAAAACTGAAAAGCTAACAACATACTCAATGACAGAAAACTGAGAGCTTTTCCCATAGGGTCAAGACCAAGGCAGGGATGTCCACTCTCACCACTTTTATTCAACATAGTAATGAGAATTCTAGTCATAGCAACTAGACAAGAAAAAGGAATAAAAAGCATCCAAACTGGTAATGAAGAATAAAAATCTTTCACTATTTGCAGATAACATGATACAATATAAAGAAAACCCAAAGGAGTCCAACAAGATACAAAAATAGAACTGATAAGTGAATTCAGTAGGGTTGCAGGATACAAAAGAAATGTACATAAATCCATTGCATTTCTGTACACTGATAATGAAGCATCAGAAAGAGAAATTAAGAAAACAAACCCATTGACAATTCAACAAAAATAATAAAATACCTAGAGATAAACTTAATGAAGCAAGTGAAAGACATGTACAGTGTTGAAAGAAATTGAAGAATACACAAACAGATAGAAAGATAGTCTATGTGCATGGATTAGAATAACACATATTGTTAAAATGTCCACACTACCCAAAGCAATCTACAGGTTTAAGAGCATGTGCATCCAAATACCAACAACATTTTTCACAGAGCTAAGACCAAAAAAATCCTAAAATTTATATGAAACCACATGAGACCCTGAACAGTAAAGGCAATCTTGAAACACAAAAACCTGGAGGTATCACAATTGCAGATGTCAAGTTATACTACAAAGCTGTAATAATCAAAACAGTATGTTACTGTCACAAAAAATAGACACAGAGATCAGCGGAACAGAATAGAAAGCCCAGCAATAAACCCACAATTGTGTGGTTAATTACTCTTTGACAAGAGACAAGAATATGCAATGGGAAAGACTGTCTCTTCAATAAATAGTATTGGGAAACAGGATAGCTACATACAAAAGAATGAAACTAGATCACTTTCTTATACCATACACAAAAATGGGCTCAAAATGGATTAAGGATCTAAATGTAAGACCCAAAACCATAAAAATCCTAGAAGAGAGCACAGGCAGTAACTTCTCTGACATCAGTTGTAGCAATTTTTTTCATTTATAATTTTCAGTTTTAAATGTTTATTTTAGGAGAGAGTGAGATAGAGATAGCAGGGAAGGGACAGAGAGAGAGGGAGAGAGAGATCCTAAGCAGGATCCAAGCTGCCAGAGCAGAGCCCAACATGGGGCTCGATCCTATGAACCATAGGATCATGACCTGAGCCAAAATCTAGAGTCAGACACTTAACTAACTGATCTTCCAGGCACCCCTGCAGCAATTTTTTAAATTTTTCAATGTTTATTCATTTTTGAGAGAAAGAGACACAGAACATGAGCAAGGGAGGGGTAGATAGAGAGGGAGACACAGCATCTGAAGTAGGCTCCAAGCTCTGAGCTGTTAGCACGGAGCCTGATGCAGAACTTGAACTCACAAACTGTGAGATCATGACCTGAGCTGAAGTCAGAAGCTTATCTGACTAAGCCACCCAGACACCCTGCCTGTAGTAGTTTTTTTTATAGAAATGTCCTTGAGGTATTGAAAAAACAGCAAAAATAAACCACATCAAAATAAACTACACCAAAAATTAAAAAAAAAAAACCCAGCAACACAGCAAAGGATACAATCAGCAAAGCTAAAAAAACAACCTACTAAATAGAAGATACTTGCAAATGATATATCTGATAAAATATAGTATCCAAAATATAAAAAGAGAACTGATACATCTCAATACCAAAAAACCAAATAATCAAGTTATGAAATGAACAGAAGACATGAACAGATATTTCTCCAAAGAAGACATCCAGATGGCCAACAGACATATGAAGAGATGCTCAATATCACTCATCCTCAGAGAAATGCAAATCAAAACCACAATATGATATCACCTGACACTTATCTGAATGTCTAAAGTCAAGAGCACTAGACACAACAGATGTTGGTGAGGATGTGGGCAAAAAGGAACCCCCATGCACTGTTGGTGGGAATTAGTCACTGTGGAAAACAGTACAGAGGTTCCTCAAAAAATAAAAAATAGAATTACCAAATGATCCAGTACTACTGGGTTTTACCCCAAGAATATAAAAACACTAACCTGAAAATATGTATACTTTCCTATGTTTATTGCATCATTTTTTACAAAAGCCAAATTATGGAAGCACCCAAGTGTCCATCCAAAAGTGAATGGATAAAGAAGACATGGAGTGTATTCACAATGAAGATTATTCAGCCACAAAAGAGAATGAAATCTTGACATTTGAAACTACATAGATAGAGCTAGAGAGTATAATGCTAAGTAAAATGTTAGTCCGTAACAGACAAATATCATATGATTTTACTCATGTGTGGCATTTAAGAAACAAAACAAATGAAAAACAGAAAAAAAAAATACAAACCAAAAACCAGACTATTTCAAAAAAAATTTCCTGTTTATTTTTGAGAAACAGAGAGTGAGCAGGGGAGGGGCAGAAAAAGAGGGAGACACAGAATCCGAAGCAGGCTCCATGCTTTGAGGTGTCAGCACAGAGCCCGATGTGGGGCTTGAAGTCATGAACCAAGATCATGACCTGAGCCTGGGCTTAAACTCTTGAACCAAGATCATGACCTGAGTGTCTCATGACCTGAGACACTTAACTGACTGAGCCACCCAGATGCCCCAAAACAGACTCTTAACTATAGAGAACAAACTGATGGTTACCAGAGGGGAGGTAGGTCAGGGGATGGGTGAAATAGATGACGGGGATTAAAAGGAACACTACTGTGATGAACACCGAGATATGTACAGAATTGTTGAATCACAATATTGTGCACTTCAAACTGATAAAACACGATGAACTACACTAGAACAACAACAACAAAAGCTTTATCAGCCATTCTTTTCTATTTTATACTTGTTTTTAAAAAAAGAAGATTTAGGTTTACAACAAAATTGAGAGGGCAATGCAGAGCTTTACCGCAATACCCACGGCCCCCACACATTCATAGCCTCCTCCATTATCAACAGTACTCACCAGGTGGGACAATTTATACCAAGGCTGAACTTACATTGACACATCATAACCACCCAAATTCCATACTTCACCTTAAGTTTCCCTCTTGGTGTTGTACCTCCTATGGATTTTGACAAATGTATAAAGAGAGACCCTTCACTGTATTATACAGAGTATTTTCACAGCCCTCAACCATTATGTCTTCAAATATTGATCCTACCCCATCCAGTTCTCTTCTCTTTCTTAGATTCCTTTCACACATGTATTTGATAATTTGATAATGTCCTGCAGCTCTTGGATGTTCTATTCTGGTTTTTCTTCCCATTTTGCTCTCTCATTCTTCTTTTTGTTTTTCATTTCAGTTTGGAAAATTTTTACTGAGCTATCTTCAAGTTTAATGCTTATTTTCCTCCTGTGTCAAGTCTATTTATTGACTCATCAGAGGCATACCTAGCCATTTACTATGTTCTTCAAATTGGTTTTTCCATTGATTTTTCCTTACAGTGTCTGTTTTTCTGCTGGAAATTATCACTTTAATCTTACATGTGTTCTGCCTTTTTTTCTATAGATATAAGATATTAATTAGTGTTATTGTGAGTTCCCTGCATGATAATTCCAACATCTTTGTCATTTCTTTGTCTGGTTCTCTTGATTTATTTATTTTCTGAAATACCGTTGCTTTTTTTCTTCTTTGTATGCCTCATACAACCTTTTAGAGTATCCTGGTATAGAGTACATATTGAGATATGTCATTTTTACTCTTGGATATGGGCATATTTTTGCTTCCATTAGAGCTATAGTGTGGAATGCTCTACCAATCTCACAAAAAGTTGAGCTGAGTTTCATTTTTGTTGTTGCTGTGGTTAACCCTCAGTGTACCAGTAGCTTCAAATTTCTCTAAAATACTTTATACTTAACTTGAGGTCTGATTTGCCAGAAAGTTCATCTCAGTGTCTGCTCAACCCTAGCCTTAGGTCTTCCTCCGAGAAAGGGTGTTGTTCATGCTTCTGTCCCTCTCTCACAGTGGAGAGCTCTTACTTGATAATTGATTGGCACAAGTAAACATGGTGGGGGGCGGCATTTTCTGTTCAGACTCAGCCTCTGTCCTAGGCCAACACTGTGCACCAGGGTCACAGGAGTAGGGACATTCTCTGTTAACTGGTCTGCCGCTGCAGGAGGGCAGGATTCTGCATATATTTTCACCTTCCAAGAGGTGGGATATTTTTTTTAAATGTTACTCTATCTCAACTACAGTGAGTTTCAACAGTAACTTAACTTTTCTAAAGTTTATAGCCCTTTTTTTCCAGTAGTTTCAGGGCTTTTATTATTTAGACAGGAAGAATAGGTTGATCTAAGCAGACCATGAAACTTCCCTGTAAAGAATGGTGCTAGATTATCTTTTTTTTAGATGATTGGTTCATGAATTTCAAGTAGATTTTGAAGAATCATTCCATGAAGGGAAACAGTGTTCAGACTCTCTTTAAAAACATTCAGCGGTGCCTAGGGGCTCTGTCAGAGGAGTGTGCAACTCTTGATATCGAGGTTGTCATTTCAAGTTTCATGTCGGGCATGCAGATTACTTAAAATCTTTAAGAAAATAAATAAAAAGCATTCAAATGCTCACAAAAGGCATAGTAAAGTGAACATGTTTTCAACTCATGTCACTTGATCTATGAACTAGTCAGATAAATCACCATTTAGGAAGTTACCAGTGCTCCAATACAGTGGGAGAACAGTTGCACATTTGTTTTGCTTAAATAGACACACTATGGGAGAAAGATGGACACATAAAGTGACTTGCATGGTTATATATCAGTGAGTAGAAAACTTTAACACTCAGAGTATAGAGCACACAAGTAGAAATGAGAGAAAAGCATTTGGAGGGTTCACGGTAAGGATGAAACATTTTATGTAGGTTTCCTGCCACATTTACACAATCTTGTGGGAAAAAAGTGTAGAATTACAATTAGTGAAAATTCTGATTTTAGATTTTCTTCAAGATTGCTTTTGCTTCAGTTAGCTCTGGCTGACCAGTCACCTGCAAGAAGAAATTACTAGGTAGGCTTCAGCAGACTTCAGTTTAATAACAAAGACAGAATCACAATCTTCCTCGCAAATCCCTGACATTATCTTACTAAGACACGTACTCATAGAAAAATGGCTTTGAATTCTAAGAATCCTAAATGGGAGAGCTGCTCCTGAAACCAAGCTTCAAACTCAAGATTTCAATTAATTTCCTCAGAAGTGAGTAGGAAGTCAAAGTCAAAACCAGCAATCAGCACCATGATAGACCTCAAATACTTCCAGGTGTTTTCATGATTGACATGGACGTTTCTTCCTAAAAAAAATAAATATGGCATAAAATAAAAGAAATTAAATTGTAAAGAGAGCAAAGACTATCTACTTTTAGAATATATGTGAGTGAATATTATTCATTTTGGATACTCAGAACTAGTGAAGTCTAAAAATAGGCATCAAATAGTTTAACTTTGCAAATGTAATGACTAATTATACATAATAATAACATGTCTTCCAGAAGACATCAGCATTAGTAAAAAAAGGTTTTAAAACAAGAGAACCCCTTGTTAATTTGGAACTGCTTATTTATGGATATTTAAAAGTGTAAAGAGCCAAAAATCTATTTTAATTCAGAAACTTTTTGCAACATATACATAGGGAAAGATATATAAACTTATGATGTAATAATGATATTAACAATGATATGATATGTATAATATAATAATTAGTAATGCTAGTAACATAATGATCTAATTATATATAAAAATCAATATATGTTTGCTATTGTGACCTTGGGGTTCCTTCTTCCCTAGCCACTCTTCCTCAGACCAGAGCCTCAACCACCACAACCACAAGAGTTGAATTTTGTTAGTGAATTGGTGCCAAGAAATTCCTAAATTGAGAGTGATGTAAGGAGTGGGGGTAGAAGACCAAATGTGTTCATACATTATGAATGATCACTTTTTGACCAAATTAAAAGGTTGGTTCAGATGTCTCAATCCAAGAATTAAGGAAATCTAGTGCTCTTGCCATGGGTGATACAAGTATCTACAAATAAAGATTCTCTCCGTTTTAAGTTCTGTATCCTCTGAATATTATTCACCTTGATTAAATAAAAATATGGAAGTTGTAAGGTATTGTTTAAAAAAAAACAGTCCACCAACTTCTGCTGATTGATATGTGTAAGAACGTTATTAATTATTAATGTAAGCATTATTAGAAATGAAGAGTTTTTAATATCTTCCTTTCATTTTTTAGTCTCCTAAACCCTGAGAGTAGAATGTTCCACTGGCATAGTTAGTGATTCCACATTGCTGAAAGTGCTTCCCAACTTCTGTCTTCAAAAAGTCCATTCACGAGCCTCCAGTGGCTAGTATTCTATGAAGGCCGGACTGTAGGCACTGATGATGGCAGTCATGGTTTCCAGTTGGGTGCAGATTGTTTGATTGATTCCTGATCACCATTCAGGAAGGCTAATAACATTGTAACTCTTTATAGATCATTTAAAAGGGTATAATATGAAGCCTCCTATAATTACCATCAGTGTATAGTTCTTATTTTTAAGAGCATTTGGAATGGCATCAGAAAGGAAGCTCTATTTCAGAATGTTGCCTTAATATAATGTCTAATTGCCTAAATGGATTTCAGCTTTTTAGTTGCTGTCATTATTGTAAATTCCAATAATGAGCACTGATTAGTTAGGGAGATGTGTTTCCCTCAGGAGAATGAAAGCATTTTTGTCCTGATTTCTAAATGAGCTCTGCCAAGAATTCATAAACACACACACCGGCGATGTGACTGTTCTGATAGTTTCAGTAGATAAATGAACCTGAAGTCTGTTGACGGAGCAAGAAGAAATCCTAAGGCCCTATCATTCCCATCACATTTCACTTGCCTTTTATGGCTCCTAGAATAAGGCTGGCTCTCCCAGCCAGCAGGATAAAATCACAAATTTCTTGTACAAGCTCCATTCCCCAATCTTCACTGACCACACCCTTTCTCCCTCATGAGAAAGGGTCTGTCCCTGGTGCCATCAAAGCTTCCTGTTCCTCAGCCCTTCAAAACAATAGCAATTTCTATCTATATTTGTAATATTTATAATCTAATGCTTAAGTCATGTATTCATATTTGCCTTCCCTACTTCTGAATATAAACTCAGCAAAGGCAGGTATATTATCTGGTTCATTTTTCATTTTTCATCCTCAGCACACTTTATTGTGCCTCAAAATATAATAGACTCAATAAATGTTTGCTGAAATGCAATATAGCAAATCCAGTTGTTCACAATTGAGCCCTACTGACACCTGTTCCAAGAAGTGGAACAATGAAATCCAAGTGGGTGTCTTGTAGCGCTCACACTTCCTTCCCGCATGGGACTTACACCTTCCTGGGACCACCTAGCCATTCATCCTCTGCTCCTTGCTTTGCAGCCTGGGACTTGTGCTTTGTACCTAACAGGTATAACAGCAGACACCCGCGTGCTATTTGTTGAGTAGTAATTAGGCTATTATTATGGAGAAAAAAATAACTATTGTTAACATTACTAGGAGACTTGTCTCTCCATCTGTCCCCATCAACTAACATAGAACAAACTTTAATCGATGGCGCTAGCAGTACATCCGAAGAGAACTACAAGGGAGTGAAGAAACTCTCTACAGTTCCCTAAACACTAGACTGTGGTCTTCACCCTGGACAGTGCGGGTATTGCTGTAGTGCTGTTTGAGCTGGTGCTGACAGTTATCAAGAGGCACCAAGAGCCTATTGAGCGGGACTAGATAATGGTAATGATACGGGAGAAGGATAGTCAAGAAAAGATTGACCAGGGTCCTGGTGGACAGCTTAGGGAAGAGATACACAAGCTATAAACCACAGCTGCTCATAGAAACACAGTGTGAGCCCTGTACATAGTACAAATATTTAGTATCACATTTTTAAAAAGTAAGGATAAAGAAAATTTAGTTTAATAGCATATTTTCTAAACCTGAATATTTCCAAAAATATTATAACTTTAATAAATATGCAACATAAAACACCAATAATGAGATATGTTACATTCTTTTTTCCATACTTAAAAAAAATCTGATGTTCATTTTATACTAACTGCCTATTTCAATTCAAACACTAAATTTCCTTGGTAAATATTTGATCTGCATTTAGATTTCATAAAATTTACATTTCAAAACTCAATTCACATACCCCAGTTATGCTCAGTGTACTGAGTAAACTTAAAAGTTTTCCAATGATTGAATTGTGGACCCATTTTGTATTTAATTAAAATTAAATAAAATTAAATATTGCTTCTCACTTGCACCAGCCACATTTCTAGCGCTCGACAGCTACGGGTGGCAAGTATCTACCAGGGCGGATAGGGCACATTGAAACCACAAGAACCAGGCGCCTCAAGCAGTGCACACCCAATCTAGAGAACTGACTTAAAAATACACAGAGCCTGAGTGGATGTACCACCCTGAGTTTTCTTCATATCCATACTTGTCCCAATGTTTAAGTTTCTGCAATTAGTTGTTAAACTTTTAGACAATAGATGTGATACTTCTTTTTTTAAGTTTATATATTAACTTTGAAAGAGACAGGGAGAACAGAGTCGGGGAGAGGCAGAGAGAGAGGGAGAGTCCTAAGCAGGCTCCAGGCTATTGGCGCAGAGCCTGATGCAGGGCTCAAACCCGCAAGCCATAGATCATGACTTGAGCCACAATCAAGAGTCAGCCTTCAGCCACCCAGGCAGTTCCTCTTCTTAGCCCACAGTCACCCTATCCTAGAATTTGATGAGAAAAACAAATGCTTCTATTTGGCTCCATTTTAAAACAAAAACAGTTTTGACAATAAAACACTTACTGAGGTTTTTTTTTAATGTTTATTTATTTTTGAGAGAGAGAGAGAGAGAGTTCGCATGAGTGGGGAGGGCAGAGAGAGGGAGACACAGAATCAGAAAGAGGCTCTAGGTTCTGAGCTGTCAGCACAGAGCCTGGCAGGGGGCTTGAGCTCCTGAATGAGGATTTTTTTTGTTTGTTTTTAAAGTGTGAGGATACTGGTGTAGGTTCTGTTCTAACTACAAGACCGGGAAAGCCGATGGCTGATGACAGAGTCCGTGCCCTAAGTGAAGCCGGACTATTTCCTCCACGTAGTTCAATCATCTCAGTGCTCCAATACCTCTGATGAGTGTTTTCTGTTTGTAACCTGACTGGAGACTGGAGTAATCAGCAAATTGCTTTTCTCTTACTTTTTCCTTATGTTTCAAAAATGAATCTGGGACAGGATTAAAACCTCATCAATATCACAGCTGTCAATCCAGAGGCCACACGTCTTTGCTCCCAACAGTTAGTCAATGTATCTTAACAGTGAAATAGAAGAAAATAAAAAGGCAGAAATTACCCCAACCTTCACTTAAGTTGACCAGCTCAAATTATGAATATCTCATAGGTTATTTGGCTGGGACAATCCTGGAAACATGTAACTTATGGAAATACCTATCCCTGAAGATAAAAATATTTCCCCTAAGTATACAACCAACGTGTAAAGAACTGTCATATTGCTATTTGGAAAGAGTGAATGTTGAATGCCTGTAATCATAACTTTATTTGTAAGGAAATTTGGGAAGCTTAGTCTTCAATAGTGGGTTTTGGTGACTGCACCAAAGAGCTGCAAAAAAAAAATCTATAATTTGAATAAATGAGGCAATTATTTTAAATATATTCATCAATCTTTGTTTAAACCATTTGCCACTTAAAGTTTTCAGTCCTTTCTAACAGTCCCCATAGCCCTTTTCATCAAAACAAGTTTTCCAATGAACATGTACTCTTTTCTTTCTTTGTAATTGTATATATATGTAAGAATCTCATTTTCCAAGTACTCCTACCTTCTGAAAGCATAGTCCATGACATTTTCATCTTTTTCTTGCTCCATATCAAATCATTTTCAGGTACATAGTAATTCATCAGATGTATATAATTAATGACTTGTTCACTTGAATATTCTCTATGGAGGAGGGGATAAAGAATATTTTCCCTGCATTGTTTACACATAAGTAAATTTACACTTATCAATTTAACCTGGAGAATTCTGAGTCAAGACAGCTTCTGAAATACAGTCAGTCTCTGTGTCCCTGAAGGTCTCTACCACAAGAAGTATTTTTTGCTAATTATATCAATAGTCACACGGCAAAGTAAAAACTGTTTAAACCCTGTAATAAAATTAATAAAGAATCCTGACAGCAAATGTAGCATGTTAATTCATGCAGACCCACCACTCAAATATCTATGTTGCTTAGTATTTGAAGAGCTAAGTGTGTCAGAAAGATATATTAATTAATTAGATTAATGTTTTCCAGACAACAAAAATACCGGTGTTCCCAGAGCCCATGAGATCTGAAAGGGGTCATTTAATGAGTAGGCAGAGAATGGAAATGAAATTCTTCTCCTTAACTTAACCAGCTGTGTCTTCTATGTCCACGCATGTTTGTCTCAAGTATTAGATCTAAATAATATCAAACAGAAAGTTATATAAATTCTGCAAAATGGCAGATATGTGTAAACTCATTTCAGGAGGGATTTAGTAAGAATATAGCAAGTTATGAAAGCAGCTAGAATTTGCATTTTCAAAGTTCTAAGAAACTTTTTATAATACATTATGACTTATAATTCTCTAAACTTTTATAGTTACTCACCCTTTCACTTTGCGGGGGATTCGTTTATAAAGAGCAATCAATATCGTACCTGAGTGAGATGTATACACCTAGTCTTACATGAGTATGAGCTGGTAGCCCTGGGAAGGAAATTCATTATTGCTGTGAGGGCAGTAAGCAAATTTTAGCAATGTAAGCATAAATAGAAAAAACAGAGTCCTTATGCCTGCATAACTAGAGGGAAACATTGTTTAGAACTAAATGTATTCTCCTCAAATTGTGATGTTCAATCCCTGTTTCCTCTTTGCATTTCAATTTGGTAAATTCTATTTACCTATCTCCAATTTGGCCAATTCGTTCTTTAGTTAGGTTGAAGTTAATAATGAGCCACTTGAAGCTGTCCTCCATCTCTCTCAATGTGTTGCGTCTGGTATTTCCATTTGTTTACTTCTTATACTCCTCTTTCTGCTCAAACTGCTGATCTGATCTTGCATGCTGTCCACATTTCCATGACTGCTTTCAACATGCTCATCACAGACTTATAAATTCTCTGTTAGACAGTTCTAACGACTGTGTCATATTTGTGTCTGCTTCTGATGACTGCCTTTTCTCTTGGGATTGTGCTGTTTCTTGTCTTTTTAGATATTTTAATTTGTTATTGGATATGAGCCATCTTATGCGGGGCAGTGAAGACTGAGACAAATTGTTTTTATGACTGTAAACAGGCTCCTGTTCTTCTGTGGGCCCCTTGGTGGAGGATTCGAATAATCAAATTAGGAGTTACAGGATTTCAAGCTGTGTTTTTGCTGTGGTTACCTTCGATATGTTCAAATGCATCTAGCGTTCTCTTGTGTTTAGGGTGGGACTCAGTTACCTGGAGTTGTTTGCTTGTTTGTTTCCTGATGATGACTCCATCCTCAGCC
The DNA here is from genome assembly GCA_004023845.1 of Helogale parvula. Classification (NCBI taxonomy): domain Eukaryota; kingdom Metazoa; phylum Chordata; class Mammalia; order Carnivora; family Herpestidae; genus Helogale; species Helogale parvula. Next base: position 180,655 of record PJEM01000033.1, on the reverse strand, counting down.
TCCCTGTCACTGTGATTTCTCTGTGCCCACTGCATGCATGTTCCTTGTTCCTTGCTGCTTTTTACCCTGGTGAGCGGGGTAAGGTTGGAGCATGGACTCTGTTATCTTTATAATCTCTCCATCTGCAGCAGCCACCATAGCCCTGAACCGTAAATGAAAGTGTTGTGATGACTACACACATTAAAAATAAGGTTAAATGTCCAAATATTTACAAATGAATCGTCATGCTGTTACTTTCATTTATCTAACTGTGTTACAGCATTTATACCTTTGCTGCCTCCAAGTTATTTCTTATTTAGAGCTTTCTGCAGCTCTGGTAGGGATGGGCAGCCTAGCCTGGTCGTTAAAGTATGACAGCTTCCGGGACACCTGGGGGACTCAGTCAGTTAAGTGTCCGACTTTGGCTCAGGTCATGATCTCATGGTTCATGAGTTAGGGTCCTGTGTCAGCCTCTGTGCTGACAGCTCAGAGCCTGGAGCCTGCTTTGGATACTGTGTCTCCGTCTCTCTCTGCCCCTCCCCTGCTCAAACTCTGTCTGTCTGTCTGTCCCTCTCTCTCTTTCTCTCTTCTGATGGTAACTGATTACAGTCTTGGTGATAAAAGTTCTAAGGTGGCTGAAAAGCATCTTTAAATGCTGTTCATCGTGAATGTCAGAAAGAACATCCTGGACCAGAGAGAACAGATGTCAACCCCCTGCTCTTCTGCACACTGTGAAGAAGTGGTTGCAATGGTCTACACACGTGTCGTGTAAATTCATGGTTTTAAAATGAACTCAGTAACATCTCTGATCACTCTGTAAACTGTCTTAACCTCTTGCAAGTAATAAAAGTCCTCATGACAGAACTGCCTTCATCGCTAACCTCAGGTCTTGGCAGTTAGTACTAAAGAGAACATAGCCCCGTGACAAGTTGTAGAAACCTAAAAGGTGGCTATCTTTAGTGATAGAAAATCAAGTTTCTTTCTCCATCAGTGGACTGAGCAGAAGTCGTAAAACCATGGTTTCACGGAGAAAGAGAGGAGCGGGTAGCCAGTTACAGAACAGAATTCTCTTAGAGTCAAATGAGATTTTCTGCCTGGCTCCAAGATAGCATAAATCCTCTCTGTGAAGGCTGGTTTTGAGAAATGACACAGAAATTTAGTCCAGTGATTATATTTTCAAGACAGAGCCAGGAAAAGTGGGGATAAAACCCACAGTGGGCTCCAGAATATTAAATAGAATAAAAAGAAGATGGGAGACTGTGACGTGTGAGATGCGTGCTCAGTGTATACAGAACCTGTAAACTGTTTATTAACTGAATTGATGGTGTAGAGTTACTGTCAACCTTATAGTATATACTCGCCGACGTGGGCAGGTTTTTATAGTGTGTATTCTTTGTTTAGGTTGTTGATAAAGTCTGTTGAAATTTACTCGTCCCAAATAGAGATATCCCCATAAATGCTGGAAATAGCAAAAACAGGCCAACTGTCAAGGGAAGAGCCAGGTCACGACCAAGGAGAAAACCTGTGACACACGAACTGTGTATGAAGAGCAGAGCTAGAAGGCACCTTGGTCTTTTGAATTCCGGCAGTTTGGGTTGAGGTGGCCCAAGCCTCCAGCCAGCGACACCCACTCCCAGCTTCAGCAGATGTGTGTGAGACCACGGTCTGTAATGTCGGAATCGTTGGCAGCATCTGTGAAATACACTTTGACTGTCTCCTACCCATTGCTGTTGTGACACCTACAAAGAGTGGATGAGGAGAGATGAGAATGGGAAGGAGGATGAGAAGAGGTGGGAACCATGATGGCCCAGGAGGGAGCGGCCTCAATACCAGGTTTGGGCACAGAGAGAAACCTTTGTTTGTGCTGAGGCTCTCAGGCTGCACATCTATGCAGATTATTCCAGCTGAAGATGGTGTGAATGGGAAGCTTAGAAAAGAACCACAGGTCACACACAACACCTTCTACTTATCGTGAGCAAAAGGGAAGACAGAAGGAAGAATGTCACCTGCAGGACCAGAGTTTCCCATCTTGGACCCATTACGCTCTTTCCCCAGAAACTTGGCAAACCTCAATGATCTCAGGAGCAGAGGGAATGTGAATCTGGAAGCAGGGGGCACTCCTTTAATGCTATGTGGCAGATATTTTAAAATACTGGGTTGGCAAGCATGGGAAGCAAGCATTAGTGGGGGAGCAGAAAAAGGGAGGGGAGAAGGGAGGGGAACGGGGGAAGGAGGATAAGTCGGGGGGGGCAATAATGATGTCTTAGTGCCACTGTGCACAGGAGACACAACCCTAGCTGCTAGGACGGTACGTTCGGAACATAGAGTTTGGTTCTTATCTCAGGCACCATTAACCCATTCTGAGATCGTAAACACATTACGTAAGGTGAAATATCACCTGTCACAAGCCCCCGGTGTTTTGAGTCGCAGACTGGTTACCTCTCAGGAGCCTGTGTCCTGTAAGGCTGTCATCACAGCTAGAACTAGGGAAATGCTAACAGAAACAAGGCAAAACACAAATGACAGGCAAGAGTCCCCAGGGGTCAGACCCAGAGAGACCTGGGAGGACAATCAGTGAGGTGCTCACAAAGGGACCCGGCCAGGAGCACCAGCCGCCCAAGGAAAAGACTGCAGAGGAGAGGTGAGACGTAACAGAATACAATTTTGTTTGTTCGCAATGTGTCTGAGAATCCAATTTTATGCTATTTTCCTAGTTCAGTTAAATACCGTGAAACTATTCCCTAGTTTTCCCAAATTTGAAAGTCCTTGCAAGTAGCTTGCTAGACAGTCAGTGCATTTACCCGCCCAGCATTCTGCCTCTTCCTGCCCGCTCTTCAGTGAATGCTCTGCCCGCACCACTGTATTCAGTGATTCCGTCTCTTTCTTCCCTAGTTTTCAGCTGATTGACAGGCCTCAGCTCGAGTCCCTTTTCTCACCTCTGTGCTATGTAAAATAGGAGACATACTGATGGTTTAGCACCACTGTTCCCAGGAGCAGTTGTGCTCAGATTAGACATAATGGGTCCATATATTCTTATTTCTCCATCTTTCACAGCCGGCACTATTTGAGAACTAAAATAGCAGGAAACGGGCAGCAAAAATAACAACTTATGTGGATGATGGTAACTGAATCTGAGCTTGTAGAAATCATAGCCATCTCTGGCCAGGTACTTAAGAAGTGTGTGTGTGTGTGCGTGTGTGTGTGTGTGTGTGTGCGCGCGTGTGCGCATGTGCATGCACATACACACGTTTATAGATTTATTTTAATGTTTATTTATTGTTAAGAGAGACAGTGCGCACAAGCAGGTGAAGGACAGAGAGAGAGAGAGGGAGAGAAAGAATCCAAAGCAGGCCCAGGTTCCGAGCTATCAGCGCAGAGCCCGACACAAAGCTCAAACTTAAGAACCACGAGATCATGACTGAAGTCTGACACTCAGTCGGTTGAGAGAGCCACCCAAGTGCTCCATGGTTACAAATTTTCTAGGGAAAGTGACTCGGTTGTGAGAAACACATCTAGCAGCAGAGGTCACTTGTGCAGTTCCAAGAACATTTCTTTACGTAGGAATGCATCCCATTGGAAGGTTCTCCTTTAGAATCAGGAATTCATTGGAAGTAACTGTAGGCAGTTTCCCCTCTACGGTGTGACTCTCCCCAGATATGGAGCAACACATGTCTGCTTCTGGAGTGAGTATTCAAAGATGCTCCTTTTCTGCGGAGGACTGACCTGCATTCCTCTTTCAGGTGTACTGAGAGAGACAGGGAACAATGTAGCAACTCATGGAGAGTGCTGGAGCACGTAATTTTAAGCTACAAAATCATTTTGTCAAATATATGTCTTGTCCAAGTTCAAGGCAGTTGGGGGTAAAATGAAGTGGGATAAGTGGATCAGGAGAGAAGGGGAGCTTGCCCAGGTGTGTTTCCTAAGGTGCAGCAGCCTGGTCCCCTACGCTGCCCCACATGCACCCTCTGTGGGATCTGCTAATTTATGAAGACTCATGCAAAAATAGGATTTGCTTATTACGATGACTCTGAAGATAATTACCTGCTTATCGTAGCTTTACATTCTGGATGTGTAATAACAGGAAAAAAACTAAAGGCTTTTGTAAATGTCAAAAAAAAAAGAAAAAAGTCACACTTGACCTTCAGGAACTGATGTTCTTCCTGATTTCCCAAAGTTGTGGTCTGTGTACCTCCAGACATGAATCTGGACGTAGCTCTTATTTTCCGAGGGCACCCCCATCATGGTCCCATGTCATGCCCAAACTTCCAGCTTTCCTATTCACAGGACTGCTCTTTTCCAGAAGTTCATGTTACACCACTTTGCCTTTGTGAAAGACCTACATGAGTGTCTGTTTTCAAAAAAAATTTTTTAATGTTTTATTTATTTTTGATACAGAGAGAGACAGAGCATGAGAGGGGGAGGGGCAGAGAGAGAAGGAGACACAGAACCAGAAGCAGGCTCCAGGTTCTGAGCTAGCTGTCAGCACAGAGCCCGACGCGGGGCTCGAACTCACAAACGTGAGATGTGACTTGAGCCGAAGTGGGAGGCTTAACTGACTGAGCCACCCAGGCACCTGAGTGTCTGTTTTCAATAACTGAAACACAGCTGAAGATCTTTGCTTTTAGGGGAAAAAAAAAGGCAAAAAAAAAAAAAACACCCAGTGTTTGTTTTCCTGGGAGCCTCCTGGAGACAGCGACACCCCGGGCAGCGAGGCTGGCCTCCCAGTCCCTCGTCAGGACCACACTGGGCATCACTGCTGCCAGCCACCTGAGCTCTGAGCTGTGACCGCATGCATGCTTTCCCAGGATTTATTGTGCAGATCTGCTAGCAAGATATGTACTACGGTATCAGAAAAGCCTAAGGGAGTTACTGTTTAGGTTCAGGGAACACTCAGAATTGTTTCCATGTACACTAATTCCAATTAGGTCTCTGCTCGTGCCATTTCAGCTCATAAACACTTTCTCAGAGACAGCCTACTTTCAGAGAGCAGGCAAACCTGCGTGTATTGTTTCATCCACCACTGCCTTACTAACGGATGCCTCTGTTTGTTATTGTTGTATATTATGAAATGCAACGATACTTTTACTTTGTTATATATAAAACAAGAGTGTACAGGCTATACGTTAATGCTCCTCCAGTGTAAGGGCTGAGGCTGGACTCATCCTCACGAGCACCTGCTGGCAGCTCTCCAGTCCCACCTTGTCCCTAACGCTCTCTCTCCAGCTCTATCTTGTCCCTAATGCTCTCTCTCCAGGACTAGCTCCCCCTCGTCCCTAATGTTCTCTCTCCAAGACCCTGCCTTGCTCCTAATTCTCTGACTCTCTAGGACCCCGCCTTGCCCCTAATGCTCTCTCTCCAGAAACTCCATTTCCCCTAACGCCTTCAGGTGTCTCTCAGGACCCCCCTTGTCCCCAATGCCCGCAGGTGTCCCTGGAATCCCCCTTGCCCCTGACACCTGCAGGTGTCCCCAGGACTCCCTTGTCCCCAGTGCCTGCAGGTGTCCCCAGGGGTGCTCTCAGTAAGTCACCCGTGTAGGTACTTCTGTCTCAAACATATCAACTAGTTCCCTGCCTCAATCTGTCACTGTGGAGAGCCTGCAGATGACAATTAGCGCTCAGAGTTTTCTCCTCAAATACAGTGTTTGTGGCTTGTTAACTGAACCCTCAAGGGAGGGAAGCTGACCATTCATAGCCCTTGGAGTTTCAATGAGGTTTGAGCAGGTCAGGCCTGACAACAGCATCGTGACTGCTCCCCAGCTTACTGGCCTGAGAGGTGGCCCCTGATTATGGGAAACATTCTTATTTAGAAGATTTTAAAATGTAAAAATATGGGGTCCCTGGGTGGCTCAGTCAGTTAAGCGTCTGAATCTTGATTTCAGCTCAGGTCACAATCTTATGGTGCATGAGTTTGAGCCCCACATGGGGCACGTGCACTGACAGTGTGGAGCCTTCTTGGGGTTCCCTCTCTCCTCTTCTCTCTGCTCTTCCTGCACTCTCTCTATTTCTCTCCAAAAATCAATAAACAAAAACTTAAAAATAAAAATAACATGTAGGGGCACCTGAGTGGCTCAGCTGGTTAAGCGTCCGACTTTGGCTCAGGTTATGATCTCACTGTTCATGGTTTCGAGCCCTGTGTCAGGTTCTGTACTGACAGCTCAGAGCCTGGAGCTGTCTTCGGATTCTGTGTCTTCCTCTCTCTCTGACCCTCCCCTGCTCATGCTGTGTGTGTCTCTCTCTCTCTCTCAAAAATAAATAAAAACATTAAAAAAATTTTAAATAATTTGTAAAAATATGTGCATCTCAGAATTGAAGAAATATGATACTTAATTTTGCAGGACTCAATTGGGGTAATGATAGCTCCTGGCTCATGTAATTGTTGGAAATGTTGTGTTACTAACATGTGTGAAGCAAAACAGTGTGTGAAACATGAGAAACACTTTAATCATTACGTGTGTTTTATTTGTAGTAGACAAACTATTATATGAAAATTTACTGAAGAAGTTTGGTTTATGTGACCTTTCTTACCCAGGGTAAACTAAAATGATTTTCTTTAACTTTGCCTAAAATTCAAACATATTTGTACCCATTTCCTAGTATACTCTCTTATTCTACTGCAGGTTGTGATGGAATCATTTTAAATGAAATAACATTTGTTGGGTCCTAGTCTTGGGTAAAGAAATAAAGAACCAGCAGTAGTTACATCTAATATACACATTTTATCCCCTTGCTTCCTGGATTAGAAGTGTTGGTTTCTCAACAGGATTCAGATTCTCAATAGAATTTGGAAGCGCTGCCCTCCTTGGTGACTCCCATGACCTCACAGAGGAGAGGGCAGGGGCCCAAATGGAACCCGATTCCCATTGGAACCTCCCTTCTCCCTAAGGCACCATTTCTCAGATTCATAGTCCTCGTCTTCCTTACCTTAGGTCTCAACAATATTCCTAGTTAAAACGAGCATGCAAATTGCACTACTAGGTCTTTACCCAAAGGATACAAAAACTCAAAGGGCACATGTTTTTAACAGCACTATCGAAAATAGCCAAACTATGGAAACAGCCCAAGTGTCCATTAACTGATGAATGGATAAAGAAGATGTGGTTATATAAACAATGGAGTATTAGTCATCAGAAAGAATGAAATCTTGCCTTTTGCAATAGTGTGGATAGAGCTAGAGAGTATAATACTAAGCAAAGTAAGTCAGAGAAAGACAAATACCATACAATTTCACTTATAAGTGGAATTTAAGAAACAAAACAAATGAACTTGGGAGCGGGGAGAGGAGAGAAGCAAACCAGAAAACAGACTCTTAACTATAAGGAACAAACTGATGATTTGGTTACCAGAGGAAAGGAGGGTGTGAGGATGGGAGAAATAGGTGAATCACTAAATTCTACACCTGAAATTAATGCTCACTGTATTCTAATTAACTGGAATTTTAATAAAAACTCATATAGAAAAAAGGAAAACAAAAAGAAATAAAATTAACATTCAAAAATCAATAGACTTCATACATACAGTAATAACTAATTAAAAATATATATTAGAGAAACCCCTATTTAAAATTGCAACAAAGATTAAATACTTAAGAATAAACTTAAGGAATAACTAAAACCCTCCTTAGAGGTATGAAAGTAGATTCAAACAAATGGAATGATGGCTGTTATTTTTGGACAGGATCACACATTATGAAGATGTCAGTTCCTTTTAATTTGTGTTTCATGGCTGTCTGTAAAAATACAAATAAGCATTTTTTTGGTAAAATGTTTATCCTAAAGTTCACATGGAAAGAAAAGCATGTGAAAATAGCCAGAGAAATAGTAAAAATAAATAAATAAGCAGGGGTGCCTGGGTGGCTCAGTTGGTTAAGTGTCCAATTGGGCTCAGGTCATCATTTCACTGTTGGTAGGTTCAGGCCCTGCATAGGGCTCTGTGCTGACAGCTTAGAGCTCAGAACCCAAAGCCTCCTTCAGATTCTGTGTCTCTGTTTGCCCCATCCCCTGCTCATGCTCTCTCTCTCTCAAAAATAAATTAAAATTTTAAAACAATTTTTAAATAAATAAACAAAGAACAGAAAAGATAACCATCCCTACCAGAAATTAAAGTATGCTATGGAGACCTTGGTGAGTAAGGCAGAAAACAGATGAGCGAAATTGAGGAGAAAGTCCAGAAACTGGCTAAAAGTATGATATGGTATAAAGTAAGGCCTGGGGCAAAGATGGAGTTTTCAAGAAATGGACAAATGGCCCTGAAATATCCAGGCAGCTGCTTAGAAAAAGGTACGATTAGATGCTGACCTGATATAATGCACAAGTTTTGATTTCAAAGGGGTTAGAGACCTCAATGTTAACATGAATCACCTAGGTAACGGAGAAAAGATATGGACGGATTTCTCATTAACATAAAGAGGAGGTTTTCTAGATGATCACTTATCCAAAGTCAGTGAAAGAAATGACTGATACATTCGACTCCTTAAAAAAAAATGCCTGGCAAACTCTCCAGAAAGCCAAAGAAATGTTACACTTTGGGAGAGGATATTTGCCAGGCACACCATAGAGAAAAGGAAAATATCCTTCATATATAAAAGACTCTTAAAAATGGAAGGACTAAGTACCAAAAACCCAGCAGAAAATGTGGAAAGACTTAAACAAACTATTCCAAACAATGCAAACATACAGCCTTCAAAATAAAATATTTCAATTTGTTCATAATTTATTAACACCGTTATGATGAAGGTGAGACGCGGTTTCTCACCTATCCCGTTGACACAGATTAGGAAGAGTGACAACACGCTCCGTTGGGGAGCCTGCGGGGAAACAGGTGACTTTGTAACACTGAGAGGAAACACAAGTTTTCTGGAGAGGTGGAGCCATCACCCAACAGACACATGGACTTCATTTCTGGCCTAGAAATTCCACTTTTCAGTCTCTCCTCTGAAAACTGACCCCACAAAATGCAAGGTTATTTCTTGCATTGCTGCTTGTAACTGAAAAATACTGGAAACCAGCAAAATGCCCGGACCGAAGAGAATAGCAGAATCAAGTGTGGTACATTCATGCCAGAGAATACTACGCAGTCATGATTAAAATGTGGGAAATGTATGGTCAGTGTGAACCCAGTTCCCACTTCCCTAGTCCCACAGTATGAAACTGGGTGAGGGCCCAGAGCCAGGCGGCATGGACCTTGAGGTGCCATGTGCCACTTGTAGCCGACTATAAGTTAGTGTCCTGCAGTCGTACTAGGACTCTGTACCCTGAGAGGGGACTGAGTTGGAGAGACCCATGGTCAACTAAAACTATAGATAAGGTGGGAAGCCATTTTGTAGTGCTCTTCTGAAATACAGGGAAGGGGGTGAGAAACTGCCTCTAGAAAATTCTTTGCAAGGCTGCTTATCTCTCTCTGGTCCCTGGGAATCACAGGCCACTCTGCCAAGACTCAGATCAGACAGCAGTCCAGCCTGGCCTACATGGCCTATACCAAGATGAAAAGGTCACTGAAGTGACAGGGCACAGCCATTCCCAATGACAATCCTTGTGAAGAAGCAAGGGAAGCAAAGAACCCAATTAGCACTAAACAGAACTTCGACTCTTTACTGCAAAGCTAAAGACAAAAAGAACTATATAAAAATACTGTGCTGTAGATAGTACATCTGTTTCTCATAGTATGTGGATTAACAAAAGGATACCACAAATCACTCACCATATGGTGTAATGAGAACCCAGTTCCACGCAGTTGGAGAAAGAAGTTGCAAATAGGAAAAGATAAAGGCTAGGATGAACTCCATGGCACTGGGTAGGGATTGCAGCATTAGTGTCAGTTCATGGTTTTTAATATATATACAGACAGGCACAAAAATAGAGGGGTATATGTGTGTGTATTCCAGTTATGTCTCCTGAGGGGGCCTAGACACAATACTACCCCAACAGCAGTAGGGTTATCTAGGGCCTACATCGTGTTTTCTAAATACTTTTCTACACAAAAAGAACAGAGATACACGGAAGAAGGATTCATTCCAGGGCTGGGTCAGAGAAAATAAAGATGAACCCGGAAAGTTTTGTTTTGCCAGTAAGCAAAGAGATGCTCAAAAAATGATAGGGCATGTCATGTAAAAGAGCTTCTGCTGATCCAGGCAGGACAATTTCAGTGATAAAATACAGAACGAGAGTATTGGATTATAACACAGATTACAATGAATATCCATGAGTGGGAGGTGACTAAATAAACACATACATACATCAATAGGCAAAAAAGTTGGGAGTTCTTCTCAAATAAGAGAATTATTTACATAAATAAGAGGAGATGGGGAAGAATTTTCTTCACAGAAGATTTAGAATTAATAAGTGTAGAAGAAATGGGGGTGTCTGGATGGTGTAGTCAGTTAAGCGTCTTAGGTCATGATCTCATGGTTCGTGGGTCTGAGCCCCACATTGGGCTCTGTGCTGACAGCTCAGAGCCTGGAGCCTACTTCAGACTCTGTGTCTCCCTCTCTCTCTGCCCTTCCTGTGCTCAAGCTCTCTCTCTCTCTGTCTCTCTCTCCCTCTCTCTCTCTCTCAAAAATGAATAAATGTTAAAAAAATTTAATAAATGTAGAAAATGTGAAGGAAATAACTACTGTCACTGAAACACCACAGTAATAACTGTGACAGAGAAAAACCATCAATGAACATCAAAAGTACCGGGCAAAAGTATAATGAGAAATAAGATTATTGCATAGTCTCAATTATATCCGCATTAGATATTTCCTAATTGTGAGGGAAAACAGTGATTTAACAATGGAGAAACTGGACAGAGACAACCTCGTCTATGTGATTAGGGTTGGCATCACGAACAGGTAGGTATATTGCTGTAATGTAACCCCTACAAACGTAGGTAAACTGAGTTAAATATGTGACTCAATTACTTAGACTTTTTATACTCACTTACTCTATTAAATAATTAGAGGTGTGTAGTGACATATCTCATGAATACAGTTTTCCCCACCAAGTTACCATATCTCAATGTCTTTTCCTCTATTAATGCTTTGGTGAACTACACCCTTGATATTAAAGGAATCTACTTTGTCAATTAATCGTCTTGCTTTTATTTTTATTTTTGTTAGATTTCAAAGGCTTTTGTTTTGTCCCTTTATGTCTGAGATTTATTTTTCAAACATTTCATTTTATTTTTATCTGTGGCATTATTTTAGGATTTTTCCTTTGTAGTTAAATATTTATTAGTTTTCTTCTTTAAATAATCTAGAGTCTATCTTTTAATATAAAAGAACAATCCATTTCCACTGATTGTCATTGGAAATGATTTTATTTTTCTAATTATTTATCATTAGGTTTATTATTCTTTTCATTCTTTATTCTTTGTTGCAAACATTTTAAACTAAATTTATAAATTTAAATCTATTGTTTTCAGATATTTATTTTGGAAACAGCACTGGAAAGATCATGTTACCTCTTCGTTAATAGCTTTCTTTGCCCAAGTATGCAGAGAAAACTTTCTTTCTGATTAAAATGCAAGAAGGTGTATCTTTGTATTCTCTCTTCATTCAGTTGGCCAAATAGTGACTATGTCTGATCTTCTAATTGATGATTTTTTGAAGATTCACAGTTTGTCTTTTGTTTAAAAATTTATTTATCTATATTGAGAGGGGGAGAGAGAGAGAGAGAGAGAGGGAGAGAGAGAGAGAGAGAGAGAGAAAGAGAGAATTCCAAAAAGGCTCCCCACTCAGCACAGAGTGGAGGGCTCAATCTCATGATCACAATAAGATCATGACCTGAGTAGAAATCAAGAGTTGGTCACAAAACTGACTGAGCCACTCAGGTACCCAAAAGTTTTTTTGTTTTAAATAATTTTTGAGTAATGGTTCAATCTGTCCTGCCTTTTCTTAAAAAACAAAAACTAATTATATATATATATACTATATCTCAATATCTGCATCTGTAATTTAAAAATATTCTTATTGCTTTTACATATTTTTCTGAATGAACAAAAATTTTCTCAACTCTAACACCTCAATGCTTATTGTTTTTAATGTATTTAAAACATCTCATAAATAACCAGTCTGTTTCAAAAATCCCTTTTAATCTGCCTGCACTCATTATCTCACATTTATTTCAATGGAAATCACTGTGATTTCTGATTGATTCATTCTGACAGGGGTCTTGCATGGGGTGAAAATAGCCATCTCTTTTTGGCTCTGTTTCTACCTATTTGACTATTACATCAAGAAGAGCCTAGAAACAGCTCATCCAAAACACAGCACAAAATTCTTAAACCTTGTCACCACTGACAAGACAGCATTTATTGTTCACTATTTAACAAAATCATCTTATCTCCTCTATTGAGTCTTCAAGCTCAAACTCATCAGAAATTTAGTTAAGGATGAGGCATACCATGGCTGGAAAATCCCTTTGAGGGTTTGCAGTAGATTTGTGAGCATTTTGCTCCTTACTCCCAGCTGTACTCCACATAGCTGCTTCCACTAACGCTCATCAGTAGCCACTTCAATGTCCATGAATGGAGATTTCTTAGTCCCCCTCTCTTTTCGGTCCATGCTTATGGATGTTCTTCTGGCCCATCTTCTTTAACTTTTGACAAAGCAAAATCATTCTTTGGAGAGGTTATTCACATCTCAGATATTTGGTAACATGGAATCTAATACAATCCATTATATAAAATAAATGTTTCTTAAAATTTCTAAAATCGGAATATTCTACCCCAAATCCTTAAACTGAATGTTGGCTCAACTTTCCTTCCAATTTTCCCATTTGCCAACTCATATCTGCTGGAAATTGGATGTAGTTGGGTAAAAGTTGGCCTTTAAGCTCCAAAATGTTATGTAAAAGGTAGACAGACCAAATTTTCAGTTCCATGAAGAACTGAGCATTATTTTTATAGCCTCTTTGAAAATTAAAGTCTGCAACTATAATAGTCAAACTATAATTTAACTGTTAGCTATTTAAAGATGTACATATGCCTCTGAAGTTTTGAACAATGGAGTTTGTAGTTTTCACCTTTAGATGACTTTGTAGAACTAGAAACTCAAACTGTGCCTTTTAGTAATGACTTCCACTTGTACTTATTTTATTCTTAGCTGGAACTAGTGCTGATACTTACTAGAGAATGATGGTAAACATACACTGTGGTAAAGGACCTCTTCCATTCACTGAGTTCTGAAGACTGGGTTCACTGTGTGAAGAGCTCTGCAGCTACATAAAACAGGACACCTACATGAGCCTTGAATCCAAATGGGATGGTCTTTTGCCTGCACAAGTAAGCAGGAAGAGCTCTGCCTGGAAAGGACAATTCAAAGCACATAACCTCTCTAAGAGTGACTATTCAGGTCATACCATTATATAGAACAATGACTATTTTAATTACAGCAGGGATTTTTAAATACATGGCCGTTATTTTCTTTTACTTTTATTAGTCCATAACAAATCGTAACTAAAATTATTGTTCTTTCTCACTTTTAAAAGTCTTTATACTTTGATTATAATCAAGAATCTTTGGGGACATACGTCAGTGTGTTGTGTTAGTTCTCAGTGAGGAAGAAAATGAAAATCACTTACAGCATCTGTCACTTGTGGACACTATTTCCTACTTGATACTCATTTTGGGAAAAGTGTCAGCGGCTTTCAAATATTCACAGTAATTGCTAAGCCATCACTACTTCTAGAGATTTCAAAGCCCACAGCTCTTCTCTATTTAAGAGGAAAAAAGTTTGTCATAGCCATGAAGTCTGCAGTCTTTATTAAAAAACAAACATGAAGGCTTGTCACGTAGCAGTTGAAGATTGTTCTCCTTAACGAAATGCTTCAATTTTATGGATCTTAGTCACAGTCCGCTGGGGCTCTTTATCACTGGAGCGTAGATGGATGTAGCTTCATTTGACACCTCCTGGACTGCAAGCCTTTTCCAGACTCAAAACAAGAACCAAAGTGTCTTCTGAAAGACAGCATTTATAGCTCAAGCATGCAGAAGTCTTAATTATCTAAACTTAAGTTAGAAAAAAAGAACCAAGTTCTCAGGAGGTGAAAGATGTGTTTTACTTTAGTGCATTACATGATTTCCAGAAGGAACAAAATAGCAGGCAAGCAGAGAAGGACATGAGCACACAGATGGCTCAATTCCTACCCAACTTGTTAGTCATATAAAATATATATATATATATATATATATATATATATATATATATATATATATATACATACACATGTACATGGGATGGATGACGAATTGTCATGGCTAAAGGAAAATTTTTATAAATTGTTTCTTTTTTCAAAATATTTTTTAAAAATATTAATTTGCTTTATCATGTTAGGAGTGCTATTTGTAAGCAAATAGAAGCAGCCACTGCATTAAAGATATAGCAACAAAATCACCTTGATGGAGCATTGCTGAAGGACTAAAGTGTTCCATTAAAATAAATGTATATGGTCTGTAAAAGGGGTTACATATTCACAGTCAGTGTACTTTTGGATATTATGATGAAACAATGATGTAAATAAAGTATTTTTAGAAAGTTTAATGCACAATACAAATATAGAGCATTTAGCTCATAAGATCATAAAATGATCTGAGTTCCCAATTCCCAATCTGGGGGTCCTGCCTGTGATATATGAGTTTTAGACAAGTTAACCTGACCTCTCATGGTATAATATGTATATTAATTAAAAAGTACATAAAACAAATTATGGAAAATATGGTTTCTAGTATCAACCTCATGGGCCAGAACCTAGGATCCAGTGACATTATTCCAATATCCAGACTCTTTTTGGCATTGATCTTCTGCTAAACTTCAGCTAAAGGTCCCAACTATAGAGTCATTATTTCTCATCTTTGGGTTTTTGGACTATTTGCAGATATTAGAACACTCACTAGCAAATTCTATGTGTTTACTTTAGTGTATAGTAGTTTGTTTTATTTGGGTTTTTGGAGAAAGGCAGTTTTTCACTATAACTGAATCTCACATTCTTACTAAGTCCCCAAGATGATATTCCAGGATAATGCTATTTTTTAAGCAATTTAGTGTTTATAAGGAGATGCTTTCTAATTAATGCGCTGGGACTAGATGTCAATGACTACTTGAAGCCCTTGGCTACATAATCATGTGGGGGTCATGCAATCTGAAGCATTAAATCACAGCCTTCCAGGCCAATCTGCATTATCTGTACATGGAAAAGGAAATAAAAAAGACTAAGCAATTATTTTCAAAATAATACTTTGTATAATTTCATATTAACATCTATCTGTTTATACAGGAAAATGTTAAGACAAATGAGATTACTTTAAAATCACAAGTTACTCTAGTAATTCGGTTCCTTTAAAATATGTCTTGATCTATCTCCTTATCACACTGAGAAGAAAACTTGACTTCCCACATTTGTTCTTCCTCCATCAGAATGCCAAGGTTAAATGCCACCGGGTTCTAAGAATTTCACTACTGAAGCAGCTGTATGAAGGAGTAATAGTTTAATGTCCACATTTGGAAGTCACAGATGACAGCACCCCTTCCCCTAAATGTGATGCGTAGAAGCCTACCTTGCTGTGCTCAGTTTCAGAGAACACTACATCAGACATTAAGAAACCATCAACATGAGTCCACAGGAATTCTCTGAATCCTCTGGATCCTGGTAAGACTGACTCCTGAGCTGGCAAGCTCTTTTCTCTCTGGGTAAATCTCGTAGGTGTGCACATGGCAATGGAAGGGTAGACTACCAGGAAGAATTTTCTTACCAGATCAGAGAAGGTGATACAATACCCTCACATTGTGGGAAAGGCTCAGTGGGTTGTTTCAAGTAAATAAACGGGGTTAGAAGAAGGAATACAACAGTGGTCTATGCTCAGACTGACAGAGTTAAAAAATCAACTGATATCCATTAAAGTGATTTTTTTCCTCCATGAAACAGCAGGGAAATCGGCTCCCTCTCTGACAGTTTCCAGGGACACCCACCCCAGTGTCTGAAAATGCTAAGAGTGCAACCCAAACACAGGTGTATATTTTCAATTAAGAAAAACTCGACCTCCCTCTCCCTAAACCAGAGCCATTTAAAATTTTTTATTTAAAGGAATAAATCATGATTTATTAATTTCCAGAGCTATGATATATATTTTATATATATTCTCTCATTTAGTTGTTATCAAAAAACCTGTGAGATTGCCTACCTTCTTCCCAACTTATATAGGAAAAAATAATAAAGCCTAAGGTTCAGGAAGGGTAACTTAACTGAAGTCAGCAAGTAAGTACCAAGTCTAGATTTCAGCCCAACTTTTCTTCTATTTTGCCCTCAGAGACCTGAAAAGTTTCCAGCAGTAAAAATTTTACTGAAAGTAAAATGCCTTTTTTCTTGCAATAACCAACTGTCCCTGTTCTTGGCTTTAAATAAAATTGTGCAAATCTGAATTGAATTCCCTTCGCTTCTGCGGGTGCTGCTTCTCCTTCTAACTGAATCCACACACCACTGTTGTGGCGTGCTTCCCAGTGAGCCGTCTGCCTCGGATTTGTAGTTTTCTGAGTCCTTAAGAGGCTCAGGCAGTAACACCTGTCATAAAGGGACTATTTGGCTCCAGGTCGGTATTCAATCTAATATCACTCTAATAGCTCGTAACTGTGTGTACTTCAAGCTGGGCCAAATGTTTTAATATCTGATGGCTTCACCGTTGTTTTCAGAATATGTATATACTATAGAGGGGGTGTACAGGAAAGGAATAAACAGGAAAGAATTACGCTAATTCATAGCCTCTTCCCTAATTTTGTGATTAACCCAGAAACAACACAATGCAATGTAATACACAGCATGTAATTTAGAACACCTACAATACAAAATACCAAGCGCACAGGGGATTTCTATTTGTTCTGTTTCTGCTTTTTCCCTTTTATTCAAATCAGTTACATTTCCTAAAGAAAAAATCTTAATTAGATGTATGAAAGAGGGTAGACTAGAAAATGCACTGCTGGTAATAAAAGACTGGTCTCGTCTACATGAGGCAAGTTCACAGAATGAGATTTGGCCCAGAAAACAATGTCACCTGTATGATCACCTTTCATGCCCCAGTGCCAAGAACATGGCCTCCGGATTGTGACCTTGAGCAAGTTAGTCAAAATATAATTATCTCATTTATCAAGTGGAAATAATGAAGATTGGCCAGTTCATTGTGAAGAATGAAGTAAGTCATATTTTCAAAGTCTCTTGAGCTCTATCTAGGCACATAGTGGATATCCATTATGCTTTGCTCCCTCTTTCTGTAACACTTATTGCTAGAACCCAAATTGTTAGAGAACTACTTCAAAAGCCACTTATGTTAAGACTTCAATATGTGTGTGAAAGCATAACACACAGAGTAAACGTTTCCTGATGTCATGCATATCTGATAGCATTCAAGCTAAGTATAATTTATGGCCTATAACTTTTGGTTCTCCAATTCCATTTTCACTGTTAACTGAATTTAAAATTTAAGATTTTAATATATTTTATCAAAACAAACTTTAAATAAAATATCCTTGCCAAAAGTCTAATGGTTAGCTCTGGAATCTATTACTGCTCTGGTATGCACTACGATTCCAAATCAGAACTTCAGTTTGATGTGAGCTACTGGTCTCCTTTACTAGAATTTTCAGATCACAGTATTTTATGAGTTTAGTAATTTTGACCATATCTAGAGTCTAAATTGTGGATCACAAAGTAACACTTGCGATGGCGTGCTAGTGCCACACGGCAGGATTGTGACTTACACAATGCCCAACTTCCCACATCTCCATGCAGTCTGGATACGGAACATCTGAACTAAACTGAAGGATTATCATGGGAAAGTATGTCTTTCTCTGAACAAATGTCCCTGGAAGCTTTGGATCTTTTCTAATTATGTTCTAACTCTCTAGGTTATTTTTTATTTTTCTTACTGAGATAGAATTGAGAGAGAACATTGTAGAAGCTTATAGTGTACCATGTGTCGACTTGCTACATATCTCTGGTTGCAGTATGATTGCTGCCCTCATCCCATCACATAATAAAGGATGTGATTGCTTCTCAGCCAATGGACACCACCTGGGCGATTAAATAGGGACTTGGTCACTTTGTTAAACACCTTTAAATATTACTTCTTTTGGTCAATCTCTGCAGAGACAAATCTTCTAATCTCCTTTGCTGGAGGGAAGCAAGGGCCAAGAGTGATTAAGTCTGGCAGCCAGAACTGGAGAACCTTGAGCAGGAAAGAGCTTTAGATATCTCACTCTCGTCTCCTTTCTGTGAATCCCTCTGTTCCCTGTGAGGGCCCTCACCTGCCCACAAGCACAGTTCATCTCTGTCCCTGAGCCCTGCAGAACGTAAGCATCTGCAGCTATGGGAGAAAGTGCAGCTACTGGGTAGCAGTGTTTCTGGGAGAAAGTCAAAGGACCTATCTGGTTATCTCAAGGGGCCAGCTGTATCTCCTGCAATTCCTCTCTAGTCAGCTGGCTTTTGTTACTTGCCCATCCAAGCACTTCGGTTTCATTTTCTCTGGTTTCCTAAATCAGTGCAGATCACCTGCCTTCGTCTCCCAAGATTTTGCAATCTCTTCTGTTATTCCTCGTTTTTAGTCTTCTCTGTCTTTGCTGCTCCTTAGCAACACAGAAATTCCTCAGGTACTTCATTCTAAAGCTTTGTGTCACTTGGAGCATGGAAAATTTTCTTGTAACCAAGAGAAATAATCAGAGTCTAAGAAGAATGAAATAAGAAAAAGACATAAGAGAAAGAAATAAAAGACATCCAAATTGGTACAGAGAAGTAAAACTTTCCTTGTTTGTAGATGACATGTTACTATACATTAAAAACCTTATAGACTCCACCAAAAAACTACTAGTTTTACTGACAAATGAAATCAGTAAGATTGCAGTATACAAAATAAGTGTATAGAAATCTATTGCATTTCTATGCACTAATAATGAAGCAGCATAAAAAGAAACTTAGAAAAACAAACCCATTTACATTTGCACCAAAATAATAAAATACCAAGGAATATACTTAACCAAGCAGGTGAAAGACTTGTACTCTGGCAACTGTAAACCACTAAGATGGAAAGAAATTGAAGATAACTCAAACACATGGAAAAACCTTCCATGCTCATGTATTGGAATAACACATATTGTTAAAATATCTATACTACCCAAAGCAAGCTATGTATTTAATACTATCCATAAAAAAATACCAACAGCATTGTTCACAGAGCTAGAACAAACAATCCTAAAATGCGTATGGAACCACAAAAGACTCGGGATGGTCGATGCAATCTTGGAAAAGAGAAGCAAAGCCAGATAGATCACAATTCCAGATTTCAAGCTATATCACAAATCTGTAGTCATCAAGACATGTGTACCAGCAGATCTATGTGTCTACATAGATCAGTGAAACTGAATAGAAAGCCCGGTAACAACCCACAATTATGTGGTCAGTTAATCTTTGACAAAGGTGGCAAGAACATGCGATGGGAAAAAGAGAGTCTCTTTAACAAATGGTGTTAAGAAAACTGGACAGCAACATGCAGAAGAATGAAACTGGACCACTTTCTTACACTATACACAAAATAGACACAAAATGGATTAAGGACCTAAATGTGAGACCTGAAACCATAAAAATCTTAGAAGAGAGAACAGACAGTAATTTCTCTGACATTGCTGTAACAACTTTTTTCGAGATATGTTTCCTGAGCCAAGGGAAACAAAAGCAAAAATAAACTGTTGGGACCTCATCAAAATAAAAAGCTTCTGCATAGCAAAGGAAACAATAAACAAAACAAAAAGACAACCTACTGAATTGGAGAAGATACTTGCAAATGACATATCCAATAAAGGGGTAGTACCCCAAATATATAAAGAACATCTACAAATCAACACCCCAAAAAAACCACGCAATCCAATTAAAAATGGGCAGAAGATATGAAAAGACCTTTATCGAAGGAAGACATCCAGATGGCCAACAGACACATGAAAAAATGCTCAACACCAGTAGTCATCAGGGAAATGGAGATCAAAACCACAATGAGACACCACCTCACACCTATCGGAGTGGCTAAATCAACAACACACATAACAACAAGTGTTGGTGAGGATGTGGAGAAAAAGGAACTGTGTGCACTGAATGTTGGGAATGCAAACTGGTGCAGTCACTGTGGAAAACAGTATGGAGGTTCCTCAAAAAATTAAAACCAGCACTATTATATAATCCAGTAATTCCACTACTGGGTATTTACCCAAAGAATAGAAGAACACTAATTCAAAAGAATATATGCACTACTCCTATGTTTATTGCAGCATTATGTACAACAGCCAAGATACAGATGCAACCTAAGCATCCATAGACAGATGAATGAAGAAATGTTATATATACACAATGGAATATGACTCAGCTATAAAAAAAAGAATGACATCTTTCCCTTTGCAACAACATGAATAGATCTAGAGGGTACACTGCTAAGCAAAATAAGTCAGTAAGACAAAGGAAAGGACCTTATGATTTCATGCGTATGTGAAATTTAAGAAACAAAACAACTAAACAAAGGAGGGGAAAAAAAGCGAGAAAAACCAAAACACAGACTCTTAAATACAGAGAATACATAGATGGTTATGAGAAGAAAGGTGGGTGCATGGGGTAAGTGCAATAGGTGAAAGGGATTAAGAGTACACTTAATCCCTTATCCTTTTTAAGTTTATTTATTTATTTATATATTTATTTTTTAATGTTTTATTTATTTTTGATGCAGAGAGAGACAGAGCATGAGAGGGGGAGGGGTAGAGAGAGAAGGAGACACAGAACCAGAAGCAGGCTCCAGGCTCTGAGCTGTCAGCACAGAGCCTGACGCAGGGCTCAGACCCACCAATGTGAGATCTGACCTGAGCTGAAGTCGGAGGCTTAACTGACTGAGCCACCCAAGCGCACCTAAGTTTATTTGTTTTGAGAGAGACAGAGGTGGCACAAGTGAGGGAATGGTAGTGAGAGAAAGGAAGGGAGAGAATCCCAAGAAGGCTCCGTGCTGCCAGCACAGAGCCCAATGCAGGGCTCAAACCCACGAAGCTGTGAGATCATGACCTGAGCCCAAACCAAGAGTCAGACTCTTAACCAACTGAGCCTCCCAGGTGCCCCAAAGGTACACTTATCTTGATGAGCACTGAGTGACGTACAGAATTGTTGAACCACTATAGTGTACACCTGAAACTAATATCACTCTGAATGTGACCTACACTGGGATTAATCCTTTTAAAAAAAGAATGTTCCATATGATTCTCTCTTATTAACTGCCCGGTTCTCTTTTGTATGAAATCAGTTAATTCAAGCTATTTTACAGAATAAGTCATTTTAGAGTCAGATTTCTAAAATATTCTCAAATAATTGGAAAAGCAACTCAGTTATGTTCATTTCATATGTCCAAATGCATGGTTAATAATGGAAATTCTGGAATCATGTAGATCAATGTTCAAGCTTGGCTACCAGAGCAAATTAGGTAAAGGTACTCACCCCGAGTGGATGAATCCCAAGGGAAAACAGATCAGCGAGAGAAGTGAGGGCTGAATGTAGGCCCCTGTCCACTTAGCACAGAGTGCCGGGATAGGGTGTAATGTGCACAGCAAAATTTGGAGACCCCTCTGGGTTCCCTCTTCTTAAAGCTATTGCAATTAAGCAAGTTATTGAACTTATCTAAGTGTTAGTTAACCATACATACTAATGTAAGTATAATATTTTTAATCAGTAAACATTTGATGAAAAATCTTGAGAATAAAATGAATTTTTTTTTTTTTACCAGTAGATACCATGTATACTCGGTAATAGATTTCATTGTTATTACCATTTGCACAACAAATGTTCTTCAGATTATATAGAACTTCATTGAAATGTTTTATTCTGGGCATAAATATGTGTACAACTTGCTGAAATGGAGAGGTAGGGGTCCAAAGTTATGAGTGGTCTTAGTGATTCATTGTAGCTATTGTATTCATTGCTACTGAACTATGGCTAATGCAATCCTTGATAACAATTGTTTGTATGTTATTATTTTGAAACATAACATAATGACATAGCTTTGAATTACTCATCATTTTCTACTCAGGTACCTAGACATCACAATTTCATAGTTATTTGATAATAGGTTGCTTGCTCTTACTAAAATATTTTTATTCTTATATTTTCCCTCCATGGAATGTAACTTGGTTTCCTATTAGAGTTAAGTATAATGCTTTATCCTATTGCCTTGTCCTAAAAATTAAAGCATATAAGGACATGAAATATTTTGAAAATCCAGGAGAATAATTGCTTTTAAATTAAGACTGTGGGCTGGAACTGCATCATTATTTTTTCTCTATTTTGTCTTCTCTTCTTCTTTGTAACAGCACATTCCCAACTGGGAAGAGGAAAAGGGAAATCTGGGATGTGGAATATGTGCATGCAGTTACTCCCACAGATACACACATATAATTTAGAAAAGGAAAGCAGCTTTTAAATTAAACATTTTAAAAAATATGTAAGAATTATAATGTTAATACTTTTCAAACTACATTATGTTTCTCTGATGGAACATTTTTAGGTGTACAAAAGGAGCTAATTAATTAAAAATGAACAAATTTAAATCATGTGAAGGTTTTATATGGATATATCTATCTTTAGAACATTGACATTTAACCTATCATTATTTATTAAAAGCCAGTTAAATTATCTCACCAATGGAACTACGTGCCTTACAGTGTAAGAAACTTATGCTATCATGATAAAATAGTATATCTTTCTTTACAGTTGGGTGCATGAAATTGCATTAAGATAATTTGAAGAAATATATATTTATATATTTACATATAAAGATATACACAAATATTTAAACATGTATTGATCAGAATCAATTTAGATGGCTCATTAAATAAAATAAAATTAGGGGCACCTGGGTGGCTCAGTTGGTTAAGCATCCGACTTTGGCTCAAGTCATGATATTGCTGTTCGTGAGTTTGAGCCCTACATCAGGCCCTGTGCTGACAGCTCAGAGCCTGGATCCTGCTTAGGATTCTGTGTCTCCCTCTCTTTCTGCCCCTCCCCTGCTCATGCTGTCTCTGTCTCTCTCTCTCAAAATATTAAATAAACATAAAAAATTTTAAATGCCCTTACTCTTAGAATTCCACATTCTAGTAGTATAGATGTGTCTTATAAATGTATAACTTGTTTCACAAAGCATTTGAAACATTGTAATGGTTTTCAGAGCAAATGCAAATATAAATGAGGATATATTAAGAATAGAGAGGAAGCCATGGGGTCGGAGGATGGTTGCAGTGGAAAAGAGGTGGATTACCACAGAGCTGGGAAATTAAAATATGGTCTTAAAGATTAAGATAGTTCAAAAGACAAAAGAGCAAAAGGGACAGTGGGTGCCATAACTTCTGTTGTTCGTGATTCTCTTTCATTTGCTGTGTGGTGACATTCTCACCGGATCATACTTGACATAAATGTAGGTGTAGATCACTTCAACCCATTAAAGGCAGAAGCAAAATTGTAAAGTTAAGTGAAGATAAAGCAAGGGCAAGTCTCCAAAATTCAAATAATGGAGGAAGAGGGCCATGTGCCTATGTGATGTGCAGAGTAGCTCTTGTAGTGATGACTGATTACCTTATCAGTGCATTGTTAAGTTCAATAGATTCGGGCCTTGACCTTCTTAAAAGGAGACAACGGGGTGAGCATGGGCCCAGCTCTCACCCAGCCGCATGTGGGCTTGGATGAACTCCTTTATTTGGGAGGCTCAAGTTTCTGAAAGGGACGGACTTTAAAGCATTTGAGCCTCTAGTGACTGAGCACTTCATTATTACTCTTTTCTTCCGTTAGGTTAGCATTTCTCCTTCATAAGAGCCGCACGTTCTAGTGAGACTAAAAGGAGACACTTGCCAAAACACAGATGGTGCAACCATAGAATGCTAAACATGGAGAGTAAGTTTCTAGCTAAGAAGTTTGCCCTCCAGCAATGCAATTCCAAATAAATCTCTCAGATTCCTAATTTTCATCTTCCTACAATAATAAGTTTGCTCTCAACACTTAAACAAATGTATTTCCATTAACTTATCCCAAAGTTCAAAGAAAAACACTGGTATTCCAATTCCGAGTGATCAAGAGTCCTCCGTGGAGATAAAGCCATCAACACAAAGAAGCCTCACAGGCACTCATAAACAACTGCAGACGTTTCAAAAATAAAAACACTTGATGCAGTATCGCATTTTTGCAATCCCAGCATTGACTTTCCACCTAGTGAAAACACCTACTGTCTTTTTCCCCTCCAGAAACAATGAGCAGCGACTAAAACACAAAGAGGCTTTTGGGTCTCAAATCTGCTTCTGTTACCTTTTATTTATTGTCTTTTGAGATCTCATCTTGCACGTAAGTTATAATTTATGTCCATAGTTACCTCCCCCATAGATACTTCACAGAGATTAATGAGTGTTGTTTTTCAAGTTATATTTTCATTATTTTCTTTCTGCATAGTCTCTATGCACTATCAATAAGCTTTGGAAATATTGATGCATTTAAGGCAGGGAGGTTTTTGAGCAGTTGGACCATTTTTCATTAACCCATAGCTCACAGTGTCCCAAAGGCACTCAGCATATTCCATTGTTATCCCTTGTGAGTAAGAGTACAAATTTCAAAATGAAGTTTTAAAATGCAAGTTATATAAGTGATTCTCTCTCTCTCTCTCTCTCTCTCTCTCTCTCTCTCATCTATATAATTGCACAAAGCCCCACAAGTGCACCGTATCATTATAAGCAACTAAATGGTAAAGTAACTGCCTCACAGGATCATGTAACTTTCAGCCGTTCTCAACTGAAAGAAAGAAAGAAAGAAAGAAAAGAAAGAAAAAGGATGGAATGCTCATTCATGTTCTCAATGATCCATTCACTCAACAAGCGTTTATATGGGGCCTATGTTACTTTCTTTGTTTCTGTCCAAGTTGTCCTTTTCCTTTCTTGAATTCCTAGGTCCCTTAAGTTTCTTACTATAATGTTCATTCCACATTTTCTGTTCGAATCCGGCACCACAATCTTTACCACTTGGAACACTTGAGGATCTTTGTAAGAGTAGGAGCTTCAGCATTTACTCTTTATTTCTTTCCACCACATTCTATATAAGTGAAATTACTCTAAACATCCTGGCAGTAGTTCTTTTAGTAAACAAAGACCCCAATTTTTACTGGGATGCTTCGCGTCTAGACTAAACTATTTTTTATCATCTCGGCAGCCAGTTGTGACCATATGATTAAGTACCAGCCAAGACGACATTCATGAAAAAGTTGTAAGGTAGTACCAGGGATATTAATTAAAAACAAGGAGAATAAAAAACCAAAAATCAAAAAACACAAAAATTTCTTCTGTTTGTTCTTTAGAATAATATTATAGGACAGAAATTTGAAATTTTAGCACCTAAAATAGACTGTTGGAGACCTTGGAAATAGAGTACATGGCAGAAGCCTGTTTCTCTGACAACAGCCATCAACTATTACCTCTTCACCTTTTTTCTATGACAGAAAAGTAAATTTTTACTTGGCTTTAAGGAATATTTTTTGACTAGCTGTAACTGCCATGACTGCATCTGAATAAAACCATCCAGACTGTTTGACCTCAGTTTTGGGAACTATTTAATCCAAGTATTACCTTCATGCATGAGATAGACGTTATTCATAATAAAATGCTAAACTTTTAATGTGAAGATTTTTAAAATTTTTGTTGGAATTTAAAAATCAAAGGATACTCATAAAACCTAGAAACTGTAGAGAAATATACAGGATCCAAATAGATGGAATCCTATGTTATAAACACAGAAAAGTTATTATACCAAACTCTCCAGAGATGAACTCTATCACCATCATTTATCTTATCCAATCTCCTGATTCTTCTCAGTTGGCATGATTAGCATCATTTTGTTAATATAGTTCTACTTTCTGTATTATTCTTTGAAAATGATTCATGTGTTCATTCAATAAATATTCAACACGTGGTATAGATCACATACAATATTAATCACTATCTAAAGATATAATCAAAACCTAAATAGTCAATGCCATTAGGAGCTCCAACCTAGCATGAGATATTAAACCTGTTTCAATACATTTATCTACCTTCCTTGTAAATATAAGGTTCAGAGTATACAAAGTCAAATTCATCAGTTTTCTCTGCCCAATGAATACAGCAATATTTAATTTTCTTTTTAATGTTTATTTATTTTTGAGAGAAAGAGACACAGAGTGTGATCTGGAGAAGGGCAGAGAGAGAGGGAGACACGGAATCTGAAGCAGGCTCCAGGGTCTGAGCTGTCAGCACAGACCCCGAAGCTGGGCTCAAAGTCACAGACAGTGAAGTCATGACCTGAGCCAAAGTTGGACACCCAACCAACTGAGCCACCCAGGTGACCCTAGCAGTATATAAATATAAGGACAGATTGTTAAGGGAATTTTTCAAGGAACTGTCTCCAAGAAGTCTATATTATGTGATCAGGGTATTAGATGTTATCAGTAATACACCAATATCATGAGGAAAGCACATGAAGTCATACTCCCAGGCTACCCTGCTGACACTGGTCTCTCCTTTCTCCCTGCGATACATGCTAATGGCATTAAGCAAGCCCATCCAGTAGACTACTTATAGATGGGATGCTTTACCTAGACGTTTCCAGAATTCTGTTACAGCTTGGAAGCTTTCCTCATGGAGCTAAGTTATTACTTATAGCTCTGATCTCCTGAGAGCTTATAAGTCTTCATTACACCCCTGGAGCATAGTAGAACCATTATTCCCTTAAACACAGGACTAGTGAGTTACGGGTTTATAGACATAGGGAGGTGAGTTTAGAAAGACAAGTAGAAGATCATTGGGAAGAGAAACAATGAGACTGTGAAGAAAGGGAAGAGAAGGAAGAGGAGGAGGAGCACTAGGGAGGGAAAAGCAAAAAGGAAAACGTCTTCCTTGTTACTTTGTCTTAAATCAGTCCTATTTTAACAACGTGGTGTTTGTTCTCAAACCCGTTTACTAAACTCCTCTGCAGAGAGTGGTTAGTATGCTTCGGTGCCTGCCCAAGCCCGCACTACAGCATTACTCCCAGGTCTGGTTAGTGACCCCCACTCTTGGGTATCGGCTTGTCCCACAGCCAACCCCCACCACGCCGTTTCTCCTGGTGGAACTGATCTCAGCTACATGCTCGTAGAAAAGTCGTAAAAGTGTGTTATTAACTGAACAAAAAATTATTGTTAGAACAAATATGTTTTTATTGAATGTGCATTTATTTACGTATTGAATATGTATTTATTGAACAAATATGCTTTTAAACACATCCAGAAGTTGCATTTCTTACACTTAGAGTAACTGCGTAATGATTCGTCCAAACTACAGTCATTTCATAGGGAAAAGGAACACTATTTTCTAAAGATTTTTTTAAATTATTATTTTTTAGAGACAGAGTGAGTGAGAGAGATGAGCAAAGAGGGAGAGAGGCAATTCCAAGCTGACTCCAGGCTAAGAGCAGAACCAAATGCGGAGCTTGATCCCATGACCCTGGGATCATGACCTGAGCAAAAAACCAAGAGCTGCTTTTGTACATCTGACGTCAAGGAGAGTCTTAGACAAACGGGGGTCGCGTCTCCAAGGTCCAGCATGGAGTTTTCGTGGGTGGGGTGAAGCAAAGGCACCCCATCTGCTGGCTGAGCAGTTCGAAAAGAACACCAGTGTTCCAATGCTTATTTCCCTCTTGGACTGGGTTATTTAATCTCTAGGACACAGCAAAAGACTATCGGTGAACTCTACGGACACATTCAAGCCTGGCTGATACTGATATTATGCACTGGGGATAAATAGTCAACCATATGGTGCTCTTTGAGGAACCAGGACTCCTTGCTCTACCCAGCCTGCATCAGGTCTGAACTCCCACCATGAGAACCAATTCACTTAGAATAAACATTGCTTCTTCCTGCTGTCCTGCTCCTTCCACTCCCCCAACACGATCATTCCAGGGACGGATAGAACAATTTTCTCCAGGCCTACACCAATGAATATCAAGGCACATATGGGTTTATGGTCAAAAGGAAGCAGAGACTATGAATAAAAATAGGAAAATGAAAAAGGAGAATATCTTCTACCAAAATAAATTGCATTTTAGTGCCAAGATATCACTCCTGCCAGATGAAATTCATTTTCACACTGATACCTTCAAATTCTTATTTTAATTAGAACTACGTAGCACTGTAGCATATCTGTCTTACAAAATACTTCAGTCCTCTACACAACTCAGCAATGGCTCTGCAAAGACTTCATGAGAGAAGCACTTTCACCCAATTTTCCTTTAACTGAAACACTGCAAGGAAATCAAGAGGCACGAAGAAGAAGGAAGAAGTGATGAGAGCCAGCATCGGTAGAGTGGAGCCCAGGGCAGGTTTGTGGTGGAAGGAAATCCCAAGAATAAAAAGTTTGCCAGGCCGAGACATGACTTCCCTTGCACCCCACAGCACTGTAAGACAGCCATGTAGCCCCTTGGGAGCCTCAGTCTTTTCCAACCATAAAAATGAGATGTTTACACCTCACTTGCAATGTGACAATGAGATTGAAAATGACAATGTGCTAGTGTACTAGTCAGTAAATGTTGATTGCTATTATAGTACCACACTACCACTTACTAGAGCAAGGTAGCTGAGGAGTAGCCAATTGTGAACAAAATTGTCAGCTAGGCTTACAAAAGAAGTCACACTATTAGCATACTCCAATTAGTATTAGAACTTAGAAAATTGACAGGTTCTTCAGCTACTGTAAACAAATTATTCACTTGATTGCAAGTGCAAGTGCAAGGGCTCTTTTTTAAAATATCTATTTATTTTTGAAGAGAGAGTGCACTAGTGGGTAGATGCAGAGACAGAGGGAGAGAGGGGATCCCAGGCAGGCTCCATGTCGATAGCAGAGAGCACGATGTGGGGCTTGAATGCATGAGCTGTGAGATCATGACCTGAGCCAAAGTCTGATGCTTAACCAACTACACCACCCAGGTGCCCCAAAGTCCAGGGTTCTAAAAGCATATTAGTGCTTTTCAAACTTTAATGTGTATACAAATTACCTGGGTTTCATCTTAAAATTTATATTCTAAATTATCAGATTTGGGATGGGGGCTAGTCCTGAATTTTTAAAAATTTTCAACCAGCGCCAATGTCACGTGACAGATTTAGTAAATAAAGATATAGGCAGCCCAGATAAATCTGGATTTTATGTAAATAACAAATATTCATTTTGCATCAGTGTGTCCAAATATCGCAAGGCCATGCTTCTACTAAGACAAATTTCATTTTTTATCTGAAGGTAAAGTGTAACCGGATGTCCTGTATTTACCCATTTACCCTGATGCGAGCGCTGATGGTCAGGAGACCACCCTTTGTGTAGGAAAACCTGTAATCTAAAAATTCATGTGATTACATGCCAATATGGAATGTCAGCATATTATTCAACCACTCTAGAGAATTTAGAGCCAAAGCCAATGAACACTTGCTTTCTAACTATCTGACTCTGTGGTTTCTGAGCCACAAAAAGCTTATTAGGATCCAACGTGGTAAACAGCACGACACAAGCCCCAACCTGCAACAGAGTGTCTTCATCTTCCTTTTCTTGATGGGCAGCCATGTGTCCTGGTGGCATGAACTTGAATTTGGGGGAGGGGCAAGATTCCTAGGGAAGTAAACAAGTGTAGGCCTCAATAATCAGCTCATTAAGGTCAAATCTTTGCTTTCTGACTAACAGCTAGCAAACACACAGGAAGAGACAAGTTGATATGTCCTTTATCCTACATGTCAAATCCTTTGAGGGGCATCTGAGGGCTCGCTTGGTCCAGTGTCCAACTTAGGCTCAGGTCATGATCTCAAGGTTTGTGAGTCTGAGCCCCATATCAGGCTTTCTGCTGACAGCTCAGAGCCTGGAGCCTGCTTCAGATTCTATGTCTCCCCCTCTCTCTCTCTTCCTTCCTAGCCTGTGCTCTCTCTCTCCAAATGAATAAACATTAAGAAAAAAAAACTAGCATACAGACACATACATGATGTCTTATCTGGTGTGTGTGTGTGTGTGTGTGTGTGTGTGTACCAGCAGTGCTTAAGAAAAGTGCATATTTTCAGTAGAGACAATATTGTAGAATGAAAACCCATTGAAGACTTTGGTGAGTTGCTAAGGTTGGCTACACTATGCACTCGTTTTAGCAGGTCAGAATCTTCCCTGCTCTAAATGACTTAAATTCTCCTTGAGCTAAACAAGTGTGAGGCAGATGACATGCACAATGAAATGAGCAGAAACCTAACAATATTCTTATACTTTGCCCCTAACGAATAATGAAGAGCTGACTGGAATTGAACGTGCGCCATGATCGAGCACAGTGAAAATGGAAGGAGAAACATTCCGTGGCTCTTTGACAACCTTGTAGGGCGATGACTCCACCAGTGAAATTAAATGAAAGTGAAAACAAAATAACAAAATGTGGGAGGGAACTAGGGGAGATGTTTGCAAGGGGGAGAGCAGGAAATGAGAAAGCCAGAGGGAAGGACGCAGAGACAGAGGCTGTCATTCGCTAATTTTTAATTGATCTCGTTATGTCTTCCACAGAGCTCTTGTCAAATCTTAGGCAAATAACTTCCCAGAGGCCCTCAAACATAAAACAAAAACATAAACAAAATCCGTTTCCAAGAATTTTTATCCTTTGATAGATTGCCTTTGACAGATGCAGCAAGATCTAAACATAAAGCTTTCCTTTTTTTTTTTCTTTTCCTTTTAACTAAAATATCAGAGGAGCCTATTCTTAATGGGATACAAAGTATGTTTATTGCAGGTAGAAAAAGTATCTATTACCGCATCTATGGGAACCCTGCAAAATAAAAACAATACGTAATTCTTCTCAGAAAGTATATAATAAGATGGTAAAGAACATAACTGGAATTTTTCATTTCAGAACTATTATGCAAATCATAAATCGTCATCAATCTTCATTTTTTAAAGGACATCAGAAGAGGTAGACTTCATAGATGATGCAAGGTTTTCACTTATAAATCCTGTAATTACAAGTGTCATGATCTGACACATTCTGATACCTTTTATTTGAGTATTCATGCATCATCTGAGGGCTCTGTTTTCTGGGCCATGTGGTTAGCACCTGTGCAAGAGGAACATTCACTTGGTTGGTTAATGCTCTCCAGTAAAACTTGGCTCGACTACCACATGATAGGTTACTCTGTTATTATTTCTTCATGAAAACTCATACCTGGGTATTTGTTGTTTATTCATTCCTTCAGGTTTCTGAGAGCCTTATTTTCTATTACAACAAATGGATTCCAGTTGTTTCCATTCTCGATGTTTAGATCCCATGTTAAAAATGTTGGGGAATAGGGGCATCTGGTGGCACAGTTGGTTAAGCATCATCTTCGGCTCAGGTCATGATATCATGGTCTGTGGGTTCGAGCCCTGCGTGGGGCTCTGTGCTGACAGTTCAGAGCCTGGAGCCTGCTTCGAATTGTGTGTCTCCCTCTCTGCACCTCCCTCATTCGTGCTGTCTTTCTCTCTCAAAAATAAACATTAAAAAATTAAAAAAAACACTGGGGAATAAAAAATCAAGTCACAATGTGTAGGTTGTCATGCATTGGCAAAGTGTACACAGCAGTAGCAACAAACAGAAGTGTGGCTTTTGGCCATTTTTTGTCTTTTTTTTTTTTCTCAAAATGAACTTTTGTAGAAAACAATGTAATGCACACCCATTTTAAAATCCTCATTGCAAAGGATAAGACAGGTGAATGAATTGTTTAACAACCGCACGTGTGGCCCTGTAAGGACGCAGGTCCGATCTGGCCTTCCCCACCAGGCCTTCCCAACCGTCCTGGAGTGGGTCTCGGCGAATCACCACGGTGGAAATGCGCCCAGTGGCGGCAGCTCTCCTACTGGGGGGCAGCCCCCCGCCGGCTGCAGGTCAGATCCAGCCTTCCCCTGTACTTAAAGCAGAAGGCGCTGGCTTCTCCTGAAAGGGCGCACCTTAAGGAAGGACAACTCCTGCCGAGCCCAATCGAGAGAGGCTGGCTGATACCTTTGACCTTTCTAAGGGTGAGCCTAGGCAGCCCCACGTGGGGGTCCTAGGCCCACTCTGATTGGTCAATACTCCAACTATTGTGATTGGCTCCCACAACTGCCAGTATTGATGGGGGGGGTAGGGATTGGATCACTGTACACCTGTCATCATTTCCTGTAACTCCCCCTCCCAAAGGCATAAAAGGCCGTGCCCTGCCTTTGTTGGGGCTCTCTCCACGTGGCCAGCTGGTCGGTTGGGGACTGTGAGCCCAAGCTTAAGCTTGTAATAAAGGCCCTTTGCTTTTGCAGGCGTGACTTGGTCTCCCTAGCAGTCTCTGGTGTTTATTTTGGGGTGATATTTACAAACTTGGGCACAACAGCCCCGCACATATGTCCATGGAGAGTCAGGCACTGAGTAGGCACCTGATAAATGCTATAATTTTAATTTATTAAAATGTTCTCAATTCTATGCAGGAAATGAATTTCTTGGTTCCTCTTTTCAAATATTTCTCGGTTCCTAGACTGCTGCAAATATTCTGTCTTGTGTGTAAGCACCTCGTAAGAATAAATTACTTCAAATTATATTTCTTTTGGTTCATGCATAAATATAGTCACAGGAAAAGAAAAATAAATGAATATGCAAATGAGCAATCACTGGCTATAATAAATGCAAAAATGCTTTCGATCTTTCTGGCAGGTATAAAATCAGGTGGTCGGAAGGTCAAGAGACACATACAGAAGAGGAGAATACCAAGAAAAATGTTAGTTTTGTTAGTCCCTCCACACAATATACAGCATAATCAAACCTGACACATTAGGTGTTCAGTGGAATGCAATTAATTTCTGCCATTTTCAATCCAGATTGCTATTTGGTCTGCAGATTACACTGACATGACCCAGAGTGAATTTTCTTCCTCAGATTCTTGGCTTTTAGTACAAGGCACAGGTTTTACAGATGTCTGACCTTTGCAGTTTAAGGTGATGATGCTGCTTTCTCTGAATGAAGATTAACATGGAAAAGTTATTCTTTCAAATAAGACTAACCCCAAAACAAGCACAGAAGAAGAAAACTATGTACCATTTTTCTTAAAAATATATATATATGTATACACATATCATATATATGTCTACTTCTATCACATACAGCTGTCCCTTGGGGTGTTTCAGAATTTGTAGGTAAATATATAAAAGGCAGGATATTGTATAGTAATGACTCATACACTTTTTAAAGTTCAGTTTATTGGAAAATCTACGTTTAAAGGTACTGATCCTGAAATAATCATATGTTCTCCAGCAAAGTTTTCACCTTTTCCTTGGTTTTAGTTCTCAGCATATCCAACACGTAGGCCCATGGGTCTTTCCGTCTTCTGTCCAAGTTACTCATGTCCCCTTCTCATTTCCCCTACAGCTGGGAGGTCACACCTCTCCATACTGTGTCCAAGTCTTCTAAGATGACACTCTAGCTGGCCACCTTGGGCGCTTTCCTCCACAGCCTCCTCCCTTCCATTTCCAAATGAGTAACAGCAGCACAGAAAAGAAAGGCCATTTTGCATTATTTCGTTCAAAGAATTATAAGACAGTCTTTTACATGGGTGATTAGACTACATCTTAAGACCTCAAAAGCATTTTTATTGTGGATCATGGCACATTTAAAATAATTTTGGCATTTCTTTATTTTTACGTAACAGTTTTACTGGAGGCATAATTCACACTCCATAAAATTCCCTCTCTTACAGTGTACCACTCAGTGGTTCGGAGTACACGCACAGAACCGGGCAGCCACCACTACGATCTTGTCCCAGGATGCTCTTCCCACCCACCCCCCAGAAGCGTCTGCACACCCAGTGGCACCTATCCGCACCCGGACTTGCACAGCTCCTGGCCACCACGAACCCACCTCTGTCTGTGGTTTCCCAGTTCCACACAACTCCTCTCCTTGGAGTCACACAAAATGTGGGCTTTCTTTTGTGAAAGTGACTCGTTATCTTATCTTTGGCTCTTATAGAATCACCTCCTTCATGCCCAGTAGATGCTGGTCCTCCCACCATTCAAACACCATATTGTGAGCCTCTGCCTCCACTATGAGAAGTGTGCATTTATTTGGAGGCACTTTCTAGTACTTCTGTTGATGGTTTCTCTTTGATCCATTCCTTATTTGTTCAGATGTAGCTGGCCTTAAAATAGAAAGCTTTTCTGCACCCTTAAAGGCCTCTTTTAATTTTTACCCAGGACCAAAGATAAAACTCAAAAGCCAACCACCCAGCCATCCACTTTGATCCCCAGCCTCAGGAGCCTCAGCTCCCAGGGCTGTGACTTTGCCGCATTGCTCTTGTTCTCGAACAGGCTACCTGGTACTTTTCTGTCCTCTGGCTTCTCATCTTCACTAGCTCCAGGCTTGTTCCTCCCACCTGGTTCCTTAATGCTTCCCCCTCCTGCTCCTGCATTCCTGAGATAGCGTCACCCTATGAGAGAGGCTGGCACTGCTGGCCCGAAACCCACTAGCTAATGCTGACCCTCGCGCTGCTCTTCGTTCCCTGGCCTCTCAACAGCTGTCTATCCCTGTAGACCTTCCACTTACAGTTCCCACCGTCACGCTGCGTATTAGCCACCATTTTATTTGATCTGGTTCAGTCCAGAATTTAAACATGCCACCCAGATGCCCCTCAGCTTGTTTAATTTCTTATCCTATTTCAAACATTTCAACTGACTCATTTTATAGCTTTTTTTCTTTTTTCCTAGTATTTCTCAAAGTTTTATACTTCCTTAAAGTTTTTTCTCAAATGTTATTTCAATGTCAGCCCAATGTTTATTTTAGCATAAACATTTTGGATGAAGGTATTTATCATTTCCTATCTTTTAAAAAAATAGGCCCTCTCAGATTTGTCACAATTTTATGCCTGCCATACCCCAGGAGATGTGCCATGCCCTGGGGACAGAGAGACAGGTTATAAGCATCACACTCAAGGCTAGTGCAGAATTTAGGCAACTCCTGAGTTAAAGTGGAGATGTGTGCAGTACATGCATTGTCCACTGCTGCCATCACAATTCATCACAATTGTAAATCCTTAAAACAGCATAAACTTATGATCCTACAGTTCCATAGGTCTAACATCCAGAATCGGTCTCCCTGAGCAAAATCATGCCATCACAGTGCTGTGTGCCTTTCTCCAGGTTCTCGGGGGGTGACATCCATCTCCTGGCTCTTGTCTTGCACCCAGCAAGAAGGAGCAAACGGAGTTCCATGCAGTTGTAGGGCTGAGCCTCCCTTCCTTTGCTCGCTGTCAGCCGGGGCTGGTGTCTCTCCATGGCCGTGCACGTGGACCAGCACAGCTCACAATCAGCAACAGGACATCCAATTCTTCTCAAATGGCCATCTCTCAGACCATTCCTCTGTGGTCACATCTCTCGGACAACACCAGGGAAAGCTTCTCCATTTTTAAGGCCTCTTGATTAATTTTTCCCCGGGTGAATTATCCAGTATGATCCTCCCCATCTCAGCTCTGTACCTTTAAAGTCCCTTTGCCATGTAAGATAGCATATTCATAGGGTTCAGAGATTAGAAAGAGGACACCCTTGGCCAGCTTGGGGGGTGTCATTCTGGCCACTGCACATGGAAAAGTGTTTACTGCCATGGGAGAAAGCAAAGTGGTGTAGAGTATTGTAAGCTCCTTGGAGACAGGTTTGGATTTGCCTTGTTTCCAATTCTATCTTCTGCTCTAGCTTTATAAGTTCAGAGTAAGTATTTAATAAAAAGGTGAAAGGACCAGGTTATGACTGCGCCTTTTCCAGACCATGTCTAGCAGGTGCCTGACAAACGAGGGGTAGGAGACAGGATGGATCATCTGAAGTGCAGCAGGGTCTGACCCGTGCGGAGTGGGGGTGAGGACAGCTGATGTGAGGGAGTCACAATCGCCCAGGTGATTAGATGCCACAGAGGATTATAGGAGCAAAGTGATATTAGCAGAAAAACACTTCCAGGTGAAGTAAGGAAAGTAGACTGATCTGGTGGAGGGAGGAGAAGGAGGAAGTGTTTGAGACTCAGACTTGGGAGAGCTTTAGGTGACCACATGAAGACAATGTGATCAGACTTGCCATGCTGATGGAAATCAAACACATTTCTAAGTTTCTAGTTCTCCCTCAAAGTTTTGTTCTGACCCACCATGGGAGATCGAATTCCTGAGGTTGTTCTACAACTTCTGGTCATCTTCCACAGTTTTAATGTTCCTTGTTGGTGTCCAAATTATATGGTTTCTGGTCGTTCAGAACTACTGAACACTTGAAAATTCCCTGCGTGCTATGTGTGCTAGACTGACTCTCGGCCACACCCCACGGAGCTTCCAGACCTGCTGTCACTGGTCCTGTCGCTGGTCTGTAGCCCGCAGGACCCACCTGGCCCAGCCGAGAAGCGGGCACACCTCTGGGGGCCCTGCAGTGTGCTTCTATCTCAACAAGACCATTTAGCCTCCTCCACCTGAAGCAGGGGTCAGGGTACCTGGGAGGTACTGGAAAAATGAGCAGACGAGTGAACCAAGTGAGAAGTCCCTTCTCGCAGGAATGACCAAGTTGGTGCAGTGGGACAGCCCTGCCCAGACTTCCTCCTGCGAGGTTCATGCTGCAGTGAACACACACTTCTTTGGACCAGTGGAGATGCTGCAACAGGTACCAGGACTGTCCCCATGTCCTTCTCTCTCCAGTACAGATGCTCATGAGGGGTGTGTCCGGGTGATGTGGCATCACGTCCAGCCACGGTGAAAGTGGGGGTTTCATTTCCTTTCTTCTTTCAGAAGGAGCTTTGGGCTTAGACCCCCACTCACTGCTGAGGGTTTCTTCCCCTCTCATCTTTTCAAATGACACCCACCCATTCAGCACTTCCCCACTTACTGGAAGATTCCTCTGGCGGTTTCTCTATAATCATATAAATGGATAGAATCCTTTTAGGTAATCAGTGTGTCAATTTCAAAATGACATGACTGCATTCCAAACTAAATTATAAACTGCAACTTCCTGTTTCAGTTCTATGTCCTACTGACATTACAGCTGCTTAGGGCTGTCAGTTAGATTCATGAAGCTATATAGTCCTTGTTTTTTTCCAAATATTCTGAGGCCTAAGTAGGAAGGCAGGTATAGAAAAAGGAGTAGAAATGGGGGATAATTTTCTTTTAATAATATTAATGAGGAAACCCGGGATGACTGAATCAGTTAAGCTTTTGACTCTGGATTTTGGGTCGTGTCATGATTCCAGGACCATGGGATTGAGCTCTGCATTGAGCTCTGTGCTGATGGTGTGGTGCCTGCTTGGGATTCTCTCTCTCTGCCCCTCCCTCACTCTCAAAACAAAATGATAATAATAATATAATAATAATAATAATAATAATAATAAGTGGAATCTGGACCCAGTGGCTATATGCAAGAGTATAATTCCTTTTCTCTCACTACAGAGAGTTGGTGGAGACTCATTTATTTCCTCCATAAATCTGGGGTGCATCCTTGCAATATACATAAGCAAACCATGATTGAACATGATATTTATCAACACACTGATACATGAACAAAAGTATTCAAGCACAGTGAGGGGTCTCACTATTCACATGATAAGTTGTTTTTCCTTTTGACTAAATAATACATGTATTAGAAAAAGAGAAATCATCATCGCGGTTGGCATATTTTGATGAGAGATCAATGTGCATTTTTGAATGAGCCCCCCCTTCTCTTGCTTCCAGAGAAGCTGAGAAAAACATGTCTCCACATTATTAGCTGTGAGGGAAAACAGCAGTACTTCTTAAGACTTGTTCCCAGAAGGAAGGTGACTGTCAGACATTTGGAAAAATAAACTTTTTTTTAACGCTTAAAAAATAGATCCAGGAATGTTCCATTTACAGATAGTCCTTAAAAAAAGTGTGTGCCCAGGATATTCTTAGATTTCTATTTTCAGGATGTTTCCAGGAAGTAAAACCCAAAGACCTTCTTCTGATGGGAAATGCCTCTGCTTCCTAATCAGAAAGAGAAAGAGAAAATGCCAAATGTGACCTGGAGCTGTCTTTGAATGGCTCGGAGGATGTGAGGGGAGCCCTTTCTGGGAGGAACAACAAAGACGGGAGAGAAGGAGAGGAGACACAAGGAGAATTATGGACAAGATAGCACTTGGAATTATTTCGGGCTTTCCACACACAACAGAACAGCTGCAGAGTCAGGCTGCCCCTCCTCCTTCTCTTTCAAGGGTGACCCAGTATGCGTAATAAGTGATGCTCTGATTACACAAAATGGTGCTGAAAAAAAACATATGATGCCATCCCTTTTAAGCCCTTAGCTCTGGTCATTACTATTTCTTCTTTGCGCTCAAAGTTAAAGGCTGAGGGGAAAAAATTATTTTTTATAAGAACTTAGCTCAGTTTTATCTCTCGACCCTGGGATGGCCCTAACTTTGCCATTCAGACAGAGGAGCTGGATTTGTTTTTCTCCTACTCTGACACAGGCTTTAAACACCTTGTTTGGTTGTATTGTCCACTAAAGAACTTTCCTTTACCTGAATCCTGGATATGACTGGAGTGGATCTCTTTTGTGTTGTTCTCCTTTTTACATAAACTGGGTCAGAAGTGCACGATAGAGCTGGTCCATATGCTTTGTGTAGTATGGAATCAATAATGTGTAAGAAAAAGAAAAGAGCTAGAGACTGTAAATCGTAATTAAAAAAAAAAAAAGCAACTCCTAGATTTGGAATTGAACAGATCATTATTCAAATCTTGGCTTTGCTAACATTAACTCAATAATTCTGGGCAAAATTTATTTTAGGATTTTCAGTTTCCTCATAGGCTTAAAAAAAAGTAATTCATCTCTCACAGAGCTGTTATGAGAAGAAAGATATAACATGTGCATTTCTTAGCATGGAAGAGCTCACTAAATTCGTGGTCTCCAGAGATAAATCTTTGTCTGTTTTGTGTATGAGACATTAATGTTTATTTATTTTTGAGAGAGAGAGAGAGAGAGAGAGAGAGAGAGATGGTAAGTAAAGGAGGGGGAGAGACAGAGGGAGACACAGAATCCCAAGCAGGTTCCAGGCTGTGAGCTGTCAGCACAGAGCCTGACACGGGGCTTGAACCCATGAACCGTGAGATCATGACCTGAGCAGAAATGGGATGCTTAACTGACTGAGCCACCAGGTGCCCCATTTTGCATTTTAGAGTGCTTGAGCTCAGTTTTTGACCTCTTCTATGCCAAAAGACCCTCACTTGTTTGGAGCCATCTGGAATGGTGGCAAACCCATGGATGCCCTTCTTCCTAGATGTGAGCAGGGACAGTCCCCACTTAACTCCACGGCACCTGGGCACCAGGGCACCTGTTCACAGTGGTGGGTCCCCAGACCCAGTCCACCCTGAGGAACAGGCCAGCAGTGTCCCTGCAGTGTGGCAGGTGGGGCCCTCCACCTACTGGGGTGTGGCAGGGTACATCCAGTCACAAGTGCTCTAGAATTGCTTCTGCGGCCAGGCTGCCCCAACGGTGTAGCAGAGGGACCCCTCGATCAGGAGTCAAAACCACTTCCAGTTTTATCACACACTTTTCAGTTTTTTAACTCGAGTGATCTCACATAACATGATGGGAAAACTGGAACAAGAGAAAGATTCTTTTTTCTTTTTTTTTAACATATGGTTCATCAATGTTTGTTGTCAACTTGGCCCAGCATTAGGAAGATTCACTTGTGTTGAGAGCTTATGTTGTTGGTTTGAGATGATTTTAC
Organism: Helogale parvula; assembly: GCA_004023845.1. Classification (NCBI taxonomy): domain Eukaryota; kingdom Metazoa; phylum Chordata; class Mammalia; order Carnivora; family Herpestidae; genus Helogale; species Helogale parvula. Next base: position 140,910 of record PJEM01000033.1, on the reverse strand, counting down.
TTGACTAAACACTAAGAATAGAAAACCTAAATTACATCAAGAACATGACTTTCATTGATTAAAATTTGGGTCCAACCAAAAAGATCATCAAAATTCTACTTGGCACACACCTCATTAGATGCTCTCTCTCTCTCTCTCTCTCTTTCTTTCTCTCTCCTCCCCTTACTCTTTTTTCCCACTAAAAGTCTGTTCCCGACTCTGGTGGAAGCCATGTTAGTGTTGCTGACAGCCAAGCAGGAGGTCCCCGTAAACACAGTCCCTAGAGTAACTATTCTGTAAAGCAAGCTCCCGGTGAAAACCCACAAGCATTCGTATTTAAATTTCTAAAATTATAAAATTAGTCAATTTGTTCCATTTGAGGCATATCTAATATACCTGCCCAACCCAATTTCATTTTACAAATATTATTAGTAATTGGCTCTAAGCCAATGTAATAAATGATTTTAAAGTAGATTAATATAATCCTCTCAGCATATGGAATCCCACAAAGTTCACAAAAAACAAGTTTAGCACCTAATAGAGTCTATGACAGAGGTGACCTTCAATAGGTTCTTGTGACTGATTAGATAGGATTTAAAGCTGCCTGTATAAGGCATCATGACTTTTATTAACAGGGAAAAGTGCAAAGATCTATCTACTTTTCCTACCTAAGACTAAACTCTCAGATATTTGAAATGATCAGACTTAGCATTGTTAAAAAAAAGCTTCAGAGTTGTCTGATGTTTTTCACTTTTCATTTTAATATTTTGATATCATGAAGGCAGCCGAACTTAGATTCTTGAGAATTCCAATTCTAAATATAACTTCTTACTCCTATGTCCTATAATGACACTGGTCCTGAAATAGCTATGATTAATTACTTTTGTGGAAGGGGAGCAGGTAGGGAAGAGAGAAAACACAAATTCCAAAATGGCAACACTTACTCCACATTTTAAAAAACATACATCTCTTATTAATTTCCCTTTTTCCTTAAAATACTAAGTACTTCTGCCTTTTATGGAGCAAACTGGAGGAACTGTTACTTTTTTTAAAAAGATTTCATCTTTAAGCAATCTCTATAGCCAATGGGGGGCTCGAACTCAGAACCCCAAGATCAAGAGTCGCATGAGCCAGCCAGCCACAGGTGCCCCAGGAAGTTACTTTTAGATCTATGAATTGAAAGATAATGTTTGTCCCCAAAGTTCTATAGTAGCATCTCTTCTCTTCCCATTGTTAAAAATATGGCCACTCCTCTATTTATTCATATTTATATACATATTTATCAAGAATTTATGCTTTCCAGTTAATAATGGAGCAAAAGGGAATAGCTTGTTTTCCAACAATTCAAGGAGGAATTCAAAGATAAAAGACAAAAAATGGTACAGGCCCACTGGAACAGATAACAGGGGTTTCCAAAGAATTCTAAGGAGGAAGAGTTGATTCTAGCTCCATTTGTCTGAGCAGGGGCCAGAACATGAGCATTTAAGATTTTTTTTTAATGTTTATTTATTTTTGAGACAGAGAGAGACAGAGTATGAGTGGGGGAGGGGCAGAGATCAAGGGAGACACAGAATCCAAAGCAGGCTCCAGGCTCTGAGCTGTCAGCACGTGGCGCTCGAACTCACAGACTGTGAGATCATGACCTGAGATGAAGTCAGACACTTAACCAAGACTGAGTCACCCAAAAGCCCCAACTGCTAATAATGTCTACTAACATCTACATATATATATATATATGTTAGGTGCTCTGCTGAGCTTATATGTACAATAGATCATGGCTTTTTCTCTTCATTTTCTCCCCTCACAGCAGAATCCTAAAATAGGAATGACTTTTATCCCTTTTCTCCATGATGAAGGCAGGGGTCTGACTCTTGGGTTTCTTGGTTACTAAACAGACCAGAATAGCACCAGCTGAGGTGAAGGCAAGAAAATAATGACTATTTTTTCAAGTGTTATTTATTTTAATATTCATTTATTTTTAAGAGAGAGAGGCAGAGAGTGAGCGGGGGAGGGACAGAGAGAGGGAGACTCAGAATCTGAAGCAGGTTCCAGGCTCAGGCTTGGAGCTGTGAGCACAGAGCCCGACATGGATCTGGAACTCACCAGCCTTGAGATCATGACCTAAGCCAAAGTCAGACACTTAGCCAACTAAGCCACCCTAATGGCCCTACAAAAAGTAATTTTAAAATTCATGTGAATCTGTTGGAATAGAATTCCAGGAAGTTTTAATGCTGGATATTTTTTTAAGTGCCAATTACAAGGCTTCTATGGTCTGGAATAGTTCTATTTATGTAGTCACTATTTTAAATTATTACAGTAGTAAAGTTAAAAATAAATTTTAATAGTTTATTGTCAAATTGGTTTCCATATAACACCCAGTGCTCTTCCCAACAAGTGTCCTCCTCCATTACCATCACCTCCCTTCCCCCTGCCCCTCCCCCTCCCCCTTCAACCCTTCAGTTCATTTTCAGTATTCAATAGTCTCCATGCTCTGCTTCTCACAGTTGTTGGAATGCAGTTGAGCTAACCAATATGGAATTAAATATATTAATCAATATACAGCCTTCTCTCCAGCAACATGATCAGTGACAGAGAACTGAATTCAGGAAGGGACAAAGACCTATCCAAATACTGGCAAGAACTTTAATTTGACACCACCACAGCTGACAAATAGGTTAATAGATGGACAATGTGAAAAATACACTCTATCGAGAGAAATCTCTTTAGACAATAGTAATTATTATGGTGTACATCTGATTTTGGGAATTTGTTTATATTAATAACTACTAGAGTTACTTTTGAAAATCTTTGATAAGTAAGGTTACACTCATTTCTCCTGAAATCCAGAGAATTTAAATTATAATGCTATAGGGGTGCCTGGGTGGTTCAGTCAGTTAAGCAACCAACTCTCATGGTTCTTCAAGCCCCATTTGGGATTCTGTGCTGACAGCAAGGAGCTTACTCAGCATTCTTTCTCTCTCAAAAACAAATAAATAAATAAATGAACTTAAAAAAATTATAATAGTAAAAATATAACACGATACATTTTAGTGATGAAATAATATATAAAAATCACAATTATGTCACCAATCAGGTAAAATGAGCAGACAGCTCTTGTACTTAAGAAAATTATGATGCAATACAGAAGTCACGCATGATTTATTATGGAAGAAAAGCACTAACGTTTGAATAACCAAACCAGAAATCTCACTTCATGCAAATGACTTTCCTTGCTGGTCTAGGAATGACTTTAGCAAAGGTCACTGGGTAATATCCCAGACATTGTTAGAGTGGCAGAGTGAATAGGTCTACAAAACTCAAATTTCTTTTGTGATGAATTATTAAACTTTGAGAAGAGTAACTGCCACGCCCAACCCCAAAGTTTCCTTCCTCTGGCAGTCTTAGTTTATCAAATTCTGGGGCAAATGCCTTTTTCCTTGCAACAGCAATACAGCATTGGCAGTGTTAGCAATGACTCTTTAATCAACTCTGTCCTTACCGGCAGCAAGACCCTTCCCAGGGTACGTTCCCTGAGCACCAGAACTACTCTGCATGACCTTGTATTTCCCCTTCAGAAAATAGGATGCTGCTACATCAAGAAAAGTAAAACTATATTAGGACATTACACATTTATTCTGCTTACCCATGACCTGGGAATACATAAAAGTTCTATTATTCTTTAGTGGAATCTGAGCCATTTCCACATTTCAGTTTTAAGAAAGTCACAATCACTGGGGACTTCTGGAAAGTTATTATTATAAGGGAATATTCCAGGAATATAGTTGTCAGTATTATATTTAAACTACACATTAATAATGGTAACAGCTACCATTTTTTAAATGCTTGTTAGGTACCCAGAAGCATTGTGGTAGATTCTTACCCTACATTGCTTACTTTCTTTTCCTAACAACCTTTGTCATGATGAAGCTTATGGAGGTTGAACTGAGCAAGACCCATCTATATATGGCCTACAAGAGACTCATTTCATACAAAAGACACCTGAAGATTGAAAATGAGGGGATGGAGAACCCCATCATGTAAATGGATGTCAAAAGAAAGCCAGAGTAGCAACACTTATATCAGAAAAATAGACTTTATTTTTATTTTTTATTTTTGAAAATGAGAGAGGCAGAGGGAGGAGCAGGGAAAGAGAGAAAGAGAGAAGATCTTAAGCAGGTTCCATGCTCAGCATGAAGCCCTACTAAGGGCTCAATCTCATAACTGTGAGATCACGACCTGAGTCAAAATCAAGAGTTGGATGAGCACTGGGTGTTATACGGAAACCAATTTGACAATAAACTATTTTAAAAAAAAGTGTTGGATGCTTAACTGACTAAGCCATCAAGGCGCACCAGAAAAACAGACTGTAACAAAGAAGGTAACAAGAGACAAAGAAAGGTGTTATATAATAATAAAGGGGAAGATCCAACAAGAGGATATCACAATTGTAACTATTTATGCACCTAATATGGAGCCTCCAAATAGTTAAGGCAGATAATAACAAACATAATGGAGCTAACGGATACTGACACAATAATAGTAGGGGACTTTAACACTCACTAACATCAATGGGCAGGTCATCCAAACAGAAAATCAACAAGGAAACAGTGGCTTTGAATGACACAGTAGACCAGATGGATCTAAGAGATATATGCAGCATATTCCATCCTAAAACAGCACCATACACATTCTTTTCAAGTGCACATGGAATATTCTTCAAAATAGATCACATATTAGACCACAAAGCAAGTCTAAACAAATTCAGAAAGACTACAGTCATACCATGTACCTTTTCTGAACAGAAAGCTATGAAATTAGAAATCAAACATAAGAAAAAAATCAGGATAGAGTACAAATACATGGAGGTTAACATAACATGCTACTAAACAATGATTGTGTCAACCAAGAAAATAGAGAAGAAATAAAAAAATGTATGGAGATAAATGAAAATGAAAACACAATGGTGCAAAATTTTGGGATGTAGAATAAGAGCAAAATTTATAGCAATACAGGCTTAACTCAAAAAGCAAGAAAAATCTCAAAAAAAAAAGCCCACAAACACAATAAAAACCCTAACTTTACACCTAAGGGAGCTAGAAAGAGAACAAACAAAACACAAAACTTGTAGAAGAAAGATAATAATAAATATTAGAGCAGAAATAAACAAAACAGAAACTAAAATAAATAAATACATAAGACGATAGAAAATATGAAAGATCTTCTTTAAAAAGATCAACAAAATTGATGAAATTTTAGCTAGACTCATTAAAAAAAACAGAGAGAGAGAGAAGGCTCAAATAAACAAAATCAGAAATGAAAGAGGAGAAATAACAACCAACACCACAGAAATACAAAGAATTTTAAGAGAATATTATGAAAAATTATGTGCTAACAATTGGACAACCTAGAAGAAATAATTTCTTGAAATATATGACCAGGGACGCCTGAGTGGCTCAGTGGGTTAAGCACCCAATTTTGGCTCAGGTCATGATCTCACGGTTGGTGGGTTTGAACCCCACGTAGGGCTCTGTGCTGAATGCTTGGTCAGAGTCTGGAGCCTTCTTCAGATTCTGTGTCTCCTTCTCTCTCTGACATTCCTTGCTCATGCTCTGTCTCACTCTATCTCTCAAAAAATAAATAAACATATAAAAATTAAAAAAGAGAGAAATATATAACCAACCAAAATTGAAGCAGGAAGAAATAGAAAATTTGAAATGTTTCATATACAAAAATCAATCAGTAACCAAAAAATCTCCCAACAAAAAAAAGTGCAAGACCAGACAGTTTCACAGGTGAATTATCCCAATAATATAAAGTAGAGTTATTCTCAAACAATTCCAAAATACAGAAAAGGTAGGAAATCTTCCAAATTCATTCTTTGAGGCTAGCATTACCCTGATACTAAAACCAGACAAAGATACTACAAGAAAAGAGAACTATAGGTCAATATATCTGATGAACAGAGAATAAAAATACTCAAGAAAATATTAGCAAACTGAATCCAACAATACATTGAAAAAAATCATTTACCACAATCAAATGGTATTTAATCCTGGGATACAACAGTGGTTCAATATGAACAAATTAATCAATGTGATACGTCACAAAATAAAAGAAAGGATAAAAACCATCTGATCATTTTAATAGATGCATAAAAAGCATTTGAAAAAGTCAATATCCATTCATAATCAGACCTTTAACAAAGTTGGTTTCCAGGGAACACACAGTAACATAATAAAGGTCATATATGAAAAACCCACGACTGACATCATACTCAATGGTGAAAAGCTGAGAGCCTTTCCCCTAATATCAGGAAAAAGACAAGGATGTCCACTCTCACCACTTTTATTCAACATAGAATAGAACTTCAACCAGAAGTTTTAGCTACAGCAATCAGATATGAAATATGAATAAAAGGCATCCAAACTGATAAAAAAGTAAAACTTTCACTATTTGCAGGTAACATGATACTCTATATAGAAAACCCTAAAGACTCCACCAAAAAACTACTAGAACTGATAAATTAAGTCAGTAAAGTCACCAAGTACAAAATCTATACACAGAAATCAATTGCATTTCTATACACTAATAATAAAGTAGCAGAAAGAAATTAAGAAAACAGTTCAATTTACAATTACATCAAAAATAATAAAATCCTAGGAATAAACTTAACCAAACAAGTGAAAGACCTATACTCTGAAAATTCAAAAATAATGATGTAAGAAATTGAAGCCCACACAAAGAAATGGAAAGACATTTCATGCTCATGGATTGGAAGAACAAATATTGTTACAATGACTGTACTACCCAAAGCAGTCTACAGATTTAATGTTATCCTTATCAAAACAGCAAAACATTTTTCATGGAGCTATAACAAACAATCCTACAATTTATATGGAACCATGTAAGACCCCAAATAGCTAGAGCAATCTTGAAAAAGAACAAAGCTGGAGGTAGCACAATCCCAGATCTCAAGATATACTACAAGTATAGTAATCAAAACTGCATGGAATTGGCAGAAAAACAGACACAGAGATAAATGAAATAGAATAGAGCCCAGAAATAAACCCACAATTATATGGTCAAATAATCTTTGATAAAGTAGGCTAGAATATGCAATGGGGGAAAAGGCTCTTTAACAAGTGGTGCTGGATAAAGTGGACAGCCACAGGCAAAAGAATAAAACTGAACTGATTATTTACACCACACATAAAAATAAACTCAAAATGATTAAGGACCTAAATGTAGACCTGAAACCATAAAAATCCTAGAAGAGAGCACAGGCAGTAATTTCTTTGACATCGGCCATAGCCACGTTTTTCTGGATATGTCTCTCGAGCCAAGAGAAACAACCAAGAAAACAGCCAACATAGTGTATTGAAGAATATATTTGCAAATGACATATCCAATAATAGGTTAGTATCCAAAATATATAAATAACTTATACAACTCAACACAAAAGACAAGTAATCCAATTAAAAAATATGCAGAAGAAATGAATAGACATTTCTCCAGAGAAGACATACAGATGCCCAACAGATACATAAAAAGATGTTCAACATCATTCAACATCAGAGAAATGCAAATCAAAACCACAGTAAGATATCAGTTCACACATGTCAGAATGGTCAAAATAAAAAACACAATAACAACAACAACAACAAAACAGAATAACAAAACAAAGTTAAACACAACAGATGTTGGTGAGGATGTGTAAAAAGGGGAACCATTGTGCACTGTTAGTGAGAATGCAAACTGTTGCAGCCACTGTGGAAAACAGTATGGAGGTTCCTCAAATTATTAAAAATAGAGCTACCATATGATCCAGTAATTCCACTGTGAAGTATTTACCTGAAAAATATGAAAACACTAATTCAGAAAGATATATGTACCCCTATATTTATGCAGCGTTATTTACAATAGCCAAAATATGGAAGCAGTCCAAGTGTCTATTAATAGATGAATGAATAAAGAAGATGTGGTGTGTATATATATGTATATACACACAGATAAAAAGATAACACAGATGATAAGATCCTTGACATAAATCTTGGCAATGAGTTTTTGGATCTGATCCAAAAACAAAAGCAACAAAGGCAAAAGTAAAGTATTGGGACCTCATCAAACTAAAAAGCTTCTGCAAAGCCAAGAAAACCATCAACAAAATGAAAATTAAACTATGAAATGGGAAAAAGACATTTGCAAATCATATACTGGATGAGGCGTTCATATCTAAAATGTATAATATTCTGATTTTAAAAATGGGCAGAGGATCTGCATTTTTTCCAAAGACATACAGATGGCCAACAGACACCAGGAAAGATATCTGCTAAACATTGCTTATCATCAGGGAAATGCAAATCAAAACCACAATGAGATATGACCTCATGCCTGTCTTCAATGGCTAGAATCAAAAACCCAAGAAACAACAAGTGTTGGCGAGGAAAACAAATATTGTATGATCTCACTTATAGTGAACTGTAAGAATCTAAAACTGAAACCCAAACCGAACAAGCTCATAGAAACAGAGAACAAATTAGTTTGGTGTTTGCCACAGGCAGGGTGTGGGAGGTGGGTAAAATCAGTGAAGGGGGTCAAATAGTATAAGCTTGCAGCTATAAAATAAAGAAGTCACAGGAATGCATATTTGAAAGTTGCTAAGAGAGTATATCTTAAAAGTTCTCATCACAAGAAAAATGTCTATAATTATGTATGGGGCCAGATAAGTAAGCGGGCACTGTGGTGATCATTTTGCAATATATGCAAATATCAAATCATTACATAGTATCTAAAACGAACACATATGTCAATTACACATACATATGTTAGTTATACCTCAATTAAAATAAAATACAAGGAATACAAAGGAAGAAATCTTAATGTCTGTAATCACCTCAATAATTCCATTTGTGTCTCCAAACCTGAAGAACAAAAAGCAATCTCCTAGTCTTCATGAACACTTTAGGAGCTAATGTGTAAACAAGATCAGATACAACAAATAAAAACAAATAAGAAGAACTAGAGTTTCTATCTTACCTTTTACTTAAACTGTAAGTCATTTATTCTCGGTAAATTCACAAGTGGCACGTACATCAGAAAAATGAGCTTCTCCATGAATTCCTACTGCAGCAGTGGGGAAATGTTTCCCCCTTCCTTTAACACTGAATATTTTAGATGGTTGTAAGTCATCAGTTTACTGTTTACATATTTTTGATAAATATGGGAAGAATAGTTAAAGCTGATCTGATATGATCTAATTTTATTTTTACAAAGGCTAAGATAGTGCTCTCCAAAATAATGAAAATGAGACAATCGTGTGTATCGATGTTGTTTATAATATGAAGAATATATGAACCTCTGAATCCAAACGATTTCTTTGGCTAAAGGACATTCAGACTTTGGCTGTGATGTGTACATATGCCAAATAGTTGGCCCAACAGCCACTATGCACAAGCATTCGTGTATTTCTCCAGCTCGGGCTCTCTGTGATTTAGAGTGCTGTCCTGCAGACGGGCTCAGTCCACTGGGAAGAGATTCTGCTCCCTGAGGGCAGCTGGAGAAGGTGGAGGCCGGAAAAACAGCCTCTGATCACAGCATCAGGGCAGAGAAGAACAACTCAGAAATGGTCATGGTTTGGAAAATATTGAGACATTTTAATAGCATAATAAAATGGGGCAAAATTTTACAGAATGTTGTATTACCCTTTCACTAGAGTAAGAAATGCTGCTACATTCTATGAGAAATGTTAACTTCCTGATTCTTGCTTGACATGCAGAATGGTGAAGGACCAGTCTGGAATTATGAAGTGGAAGATTCCGTGTTTGACACACAGTCACAGAACTACGCACTCAGCATCTTAGGTTAAAGAAATTACTTGAAGGTGTACAGCTTACAACTCAACTTTTGAAGGAATGACGGCCTCATGTGAGGAGTCCAGGAGTCCAGCACAGCCCAGACAGTATTTGGACTACTATCTGATAGAACGAGTAGGCAGACATCTATCTACCTCATGCTTTTCTGCTTCTCCTTCATCCAGAAGGAAGAAAATTGGGTTTTTTAAGAGGATAGTTAAAAAGCATACTACGTAGGCCTTCGAGCTGGTGGATTCCCAAAGGAAAAAAGTTTAACTCGAAACTTCCAGCAACACGGCTGATTAAACCAATGTAGAGGAACTTATGTTCCTCCTACAACAATAAATAAATGAAATAAAATAAAATACAATACAACATTATGTAAAATGATAATGGATAACAATAGCAGCTACTAAAAATAAGCCAAATGTACTACTTTTTGCAGCTCTGCTCTAAGTCTGAACTTATATCAACACAGAAAAGTTTAAGCATCTGGGAGTAATGATTAATACTATCAAGCTGGCACCATCTCAAGCAATGTCTCCAATAAAGCTGAAATGTGATAAAACATAGATGAAAAAGGAGGGAAAATCCTAATAATGTTTGTGTCTCTAGTTGTTTTCTAAAGCTTAATTATATTTCTGTCTTTGGCTTCCTTGGGACACTCAGGCATTCATAACAGATTTCCATGTGATTTAAACTTTTTCAAGATCCTTTCCCACTAGTTGCATCTCAGAGTTGACACTGATGCAAATGAACTCATTTATGTGACACAGACTAAAATGCATACTTCTGAAATACAGTGACACCATGGGCCAGATCTTTTCCTCCACCTGGCTTCTTAAAACTGATGGAAAAGAGTCTTTACCTCAGACCACAGGGTCAAATCAAAGGATGAAATTGGATCATCATTTACTTTTAATTAATTTTTATTTTTACAATTTAATTATACAGTTAAATGAGTTAAATGGAATTTGTGCTGCACCTCCTTCCTTTTTCACCATGGTGTATTCTCTTAGTTAATGACTATGGAAGACTTCTGTGTCCCTGAAGGACAGAGAAAACAAGAGTGACACCTCTTGTCTATCTGAACGTCAACCAATTGAACTGACAGATCACAGGGAACAGAAATACAAAAAGAAAGAAATCCTATTGTGAATTAGAAAAACTGTTGGAAAAAAATACATCATCGAGATTTTGAATTGTAGAAAAAATACCAAGTAGATCTGAAAGCTGTTTAAGATTTCTAAATTTTCCCTCAAAATGTCTTTTATAGCATTAATATAGTGCAAACTGTAGGCACATCACTATCTGAAGCTGAGGATATGTGTTACATGTTACAAAAATAACTAATGAGTTTGAAAAACAGTAAAATTAAAATGTTTTTTTAGAAGAAAATAACATTGAATCATTTTCTTTTAATTCTTAAGAATCAAATTGAGCTGGTTCTAAGTGATCCCTTCGGAAGCCATATGAGTATTTCAAAAGATAAAGAGAGCATTAGTGTTCTTCATAGACGTAAGAGAGGGAGGTGCCTGGGTGGCTCAGTTGGTTAAGCGCCAGCTTTGGCTCAGGTCATGATCTCACATTTCGTGGGTTCAAGCCCCGTGTCAGGCTCTGTGCTAACAGCTAGCTCAGAGCCTGGAGCCTGCTTCAGATTCTGTGTCTCCATCTCTCTCTGACCCTCCCCTGCTGGCATTTCTCTGTCTCTCAAAAATAAATGACATTAAAAAAATTTAAAAAAAACCCAAAGATGTAAGAGAGACTATAACTGAAGTTTTTATATTCTTGTTTAAAAAGTAGGATTATTTTTGGTTTCTCCTTAAAGTAGGCTGCTATTTTAAGTAATATACTCTAAATTCCAATCCTTTGTGTAACTACTGTTACGATTTTTCGCCATTCTACCTGCCATAGTTTTCTATTATCTGGTTCATATCTTTGAATCAACTCACTTTATTTACTTACATACTTTTTCATTTTTAAAACTAGATGATATATTAGTGTAGAAATCACTGGTTTGATGATATATACCATATATGTTGCAATGTATATTTTATACTATTTTCTATCTTAACTATATAAAACTATAGCTACTAATATTAAAAATTCCAAGTACTTCAACATTGAAAATAACCTCATGTTTTACCACGGGTAGAATAATACTCATAAGAAGTTAATGCACACAAAAGCATTTGGTGCATGTAGGAGGCCATGCGCATGTACGAGGTTGACTGTGCAGTGTCGTTAAGCAGCGGGCCCTTGAGAGATGCCGTGAGCAGCCTTTGCTGAGCTCCGGGAGCCTAACCAGGGAGGGTATCATTTAGAGGAGATGGTAAGAGTACTGGGCATAGCAGGAACTGGATTTTCATAACACAGTCGTTACCCACATCACAATTTGGTGTACAAACTTCACTTTTAATCATTCACTTTTAATTTGCATCATTCACTTGCTTGATAAGTGGCTGTCCAGATCTGTCACTTCAGTATCCATGAACCCGTCACAGTTTTGTATCATTAAGTAATTCTGGTATCTGCGTGCAAATTGGTGGTACCAAATGTGGCTAGGCACAGAACATAATTTATGAGCATTTTGTTACTGACTGGTTCATTAATGGAACTTTTCTGAAAGTACCTTGAGCTGTGCTTTGAAAATTCCAGAAGTACCCTGAACTGAAGCAGCATTGATAAGATATCTGGAAATATGAGCCTATCATTTAATAGAAAAAATTCATGTATAGTGATTTCAATAGAAACCAAGCATCATTATCCTAGCCATATATAAACCTAACTTCTTACATCGGAACAGTTAGACAGATGGCCTCAAGACACACAATGAAATGTGTCTAAGGATGATCTTAATGGCCTTCTCCAACTTAACAATATATGATACCACAAGATTATGATTTTTGATGAATTTTACTAGCCTTTTACATATTTAAATTTAAAAAATAATATTGTAAGTGTCATTACTAACACAACAAAAGCGATCACCAAATTGCACTAGAAATCAAAGGAGATTTTGTTATTTAAAAAAAAGTGCAAAGTGACGTTAAAAACAGAGGCTGATTTCTCCCAGCACCTTTCCTGAGACAGAGTACATATTGGAAAGAAAAGACACAGAGCCCAGCTATCAGCTATGTTGAACAGTATAAAGGGGAGAAGGCTGTTTTAAAGATGTATGTGAGTTTCAACTTCATCCAAAGAGAAAGAAAATAATAGAATCAGACTTTTTATTAGGCAGAAATCACTATCCAGAAACCTGGTAACATATCTGCTTCATAAATCAGCACCATTTAGAAGACATAGCTAGTTACAGTATTTGTCCCCTGAAGTATTTTTTATCCCTAAAATAAAAAACAAAGACATGTATTACCAACGTCAACCAAGACAACAAGAGTAAAACGTAAAATGAAAAGAAGCTGCTAATAACTCTTGCAGATAGCTTGCAGACAGGTAATCTTATCTCTGCCAGAGACCCACCAGCACGATTTAAGAAAAGAGCGAAAACAAAACAAAACAGAACAAAACACAAACTCAAACAAACAAAAATGTAACAGAAAAACTCTGATAAGATTAAAACACTAAGAGAATAACTAAATTAAAGCGTCATTTCATGAACTCTTCAGGTAATAGACATGTAGAATTCTAAACTTATGTCCACATTGGCCTAGTTAAAAAAAAAAAAACAGACATCTAGTAAATGTGCCTTTTGCTGCCTTATTCAAAATTACATTTTTTATCTGCTTTCTTGGTGCATTTTGGTTACTTCTTAGTAGTCTGCATAACTTCTTAGTAGTCTGCATAACTTGAGCAAACTGACAACGTTGCCCAAGTTTTCTCCCACCTCTTACAGCTGTGGGGCTGAGTTAGAAGCCAAGTAACATTTTAGATTATTGTATTGATCACTGTCCTTGGCAAACCTGCACTGTTTCTCTCAAAGATTTTATTCCTTATGTGGGAAGCATAAGAATAACTCTGCCTAATTTTCACCCAATATGTTTTTACTCTTTCTATATCATTATCTTAAATGTTATTGCTCTTTTCTAACAAATGTATAATTTGAAAATATTTTCTATTTTCTCATACCTGATAGTATGTGATCTTGGGATTGTATCATTTTCATTCTCTGTCAGGGAGAGATAAAAGTCCATCTCTAAGCAGAGATCAATGTTTAGCTTCAGAGTCTCCAAACAAATATGACCAAAAGAGAACTTCATTTATTTTTTGTTACTATTTGTTTTAAGAATAACTTAGTAGACTAATAATAGCTTATAACCTATCTAAAAATACTGCTTTCTGAATGCATGAAATATAAGGCTATGGGCCCAGAGATAGCTTGCAAAGTATACATGTAGAAAATACTTGAGGCTTCCACTAAGTGAAAGCCACCATGTATGTCAGAGCAGCAACTCAGAGGTGACAGCACACAGGGACACAATGTGCAACAAGCTTACTATCAGGTGTGGGCTCATCCTCAAACCAATGCATGGGCACAAGGCGTAATGAATGCCATTGCTTTTCTGCTCCAAGTCAGTGCAGAATGATAACTTCCTTGACTTCAGGAGAAAACAAAGGGTGGCAGGAAGGGTTTTTGCATTTTGCACTTGAAGTTCCCAGAGTCCCACCCCAACACTGTGTTGCAAGAGTAGATGAGGAAAATTTTGGAAGACCAGGTAAAACGTGAACAGAACAATTAATGAGATATTTACAAGACTGTGGAATTTGACACACTGTATTCTCATCAATAATCTGCATCAGCAGTGTATTACAGGAATAGGTTTTATTTTATTCTTCACAACTGGAAGAAATTGTCACCATAAAACCAAGAAAAATAACTGTAAGAGGACACTCAGGAAGCAAACGCTAATCTTTACTTCATAGCAAACAGAAAATGGACTACAAAGATGATTTTAAAGCTTCCCTTGGGTACACCTAAGGAAGCAAAAAAACATTTGTGAGCCCTCTATTGAGAAAGAATAATGTGGCTTTTTTTAGAGTCCTATCACTACTGTAAAAAATTGCCATGGACTTCTAAGGTCTGGAGCGTCCAGGTCCAAAATGGGTCTCACTAGGCTAATGTCAAAGTACTTGTAGAGTGGCATTTGCAGGAGGGCACGTCTCTGACAGCATCTCTTATCCGACTCTCTTGCCTCCCTCTTTTGAGGGCACTGGTGATTACTCTGGACCCATAGGTCAAGTCTGGAATATCCCCACATCTGAAGATCCTTAGGATAACCACATCGCATAACCCTCTGCCAGGGAAGGTGGTAGACCTACAGTTCCAGAGGTGAGGGTGAGGGGCGTTTGGAGGGCAGGGGCATGATCCCGCCCACCATGGGGTACAGAAGCTTTCCATGGGACGGGGGAGTTGGCTCAGCCTGCCAAAACCTCACTGTGGTGTCAGGGGCTCCGTGTCACCTTGTCTCCACTCAGGATGAGCACTCCCAAGGTCTTCTTGCTTCTTGTCTCGTAGAGTGACCTTCTCCTCACAAGTCCACTCCTGGACACTAGCACTTGGTCTAGCCGTTGCTGGAAACGTTGAAAGTGCTCCTGGTAGAAATTTTCTTTCCCGGCCAGACTCTGAATTTCTGATTCACCTTCTCCACTTGGCCAGCATCCTTTGTCTATATCCAAACACACTATACTAAATACGCTAAGTACACTGAATAGCATGATTATTTTAGGTTTTCAACTTGTCTTGATTGCTGGGATGTCTGTCTCCATGTCTGTTTCAAAAGGTGACACCTATTTAAGCCTCCAGCTTAGTTTTTCATTCTGAAATTCCAAGATTCCTCATGTGTTCTTGAAGGCTAGTAGCCCTGGCTGGTCACTGCCCTGCCCCCATCCTCTCGGGCTATTTCTGAACAACCTGACATTGAACCCTCCCACTGCCAGAGCCACCTGGAAATACGCAGTCAGTCTGATAAATATGTATGCTACAGAAAGATCTACAGAGAACTCGAGAGTTATGTCTTCTCTGTTTACTTGTTAAGTTTAATGGGCTCATTAATAAAAGCCTAGCTAATAGCTTACTTACAGTTTTGAATTCTGTGCCTATGCTTTATTATAAAATTTTATAGCTCTATTTAGGAAAATGTAAACAACATTATAAAGCTGTGGATGACCATCTGCTTAATCTTAATTACTCACAGTCCTAATGGGAGATAGTATATGCCACATACCAATATTAATGTGCATGTGTGTGTGTGAAATTTATACCTTTCAGCCCCAAAGTAGATAAAGTAATTGCTGACTAAACAGTAAAGAAAAGATGCTTGGGAAGATGTGTGTGTTTCCCATCACACTCTATAAGTCTTTTGTAAAAAAAAAAAAATCCAACAACATTGATGATTTCTTACTACCAAGAAAATAGTGCACAAAATTATTTGTGTTTATGGTTATGTTTGTGTAGAATAATATTTTAATTTCTGTTGGGGGTAGGACAACAGTGTAATTGAAGCTCCAGAAAGATACACACACCTAAATTCAGAATCATAAAGTACTAGTGATTTGTTGGGGAAGAGTGCCCCCCAGTCAAATTTATTAAGATTTAAAGTGACCATTACGAAAGTATCATTGTAAGTAATGCCCTACTGCTCCTACTTTGTAATTTAAAATTCAGTTCATGACAAATTCAAATCAGAACTATATGGAGGCAAAAGATTCTATCCATAGCAAGTGGCAAGAAATTATATCCATGGCAAGAGTCTGTGAAATATGTAGCCTTTGGTCAAGATGGTGACACAGGTCATTCCTGACTTCAGTCCCCTTCACAAAAGGACCAACCAGCAATAATCCATGGATAAGAAACCACTGAGAAAACTCCAAAACTTGGTGTATGGGGGGGGGGGTAAGGCTGACCCCCTCTCTCAGCCAACAGAGGCCAAGATGGACCAGATTGTAAGAGTACGAGGAATGCCAATGCTCTGGTTGTGTTGCATCCCCCACAGGCCACAGAGCACCACACCACGGGGACCCTTCCTTGGGCCTATCGTTTCTCCAGTAGGAAAAAAAGAGCTCAGGGGGAGCATCTAGCTCCCAGTGTGGTAGGACACTTCCTGGGTGGCCCCTGTAGGTCTCACGTTCCAGGGGTCACGGGGAATATCTGTAGATACACTAGGAATCAGATGAAGGAGGAAAAAAGAGGCGAGACTTATAGCAAACAGAACTATAGATTCAATGCAGTGTTACCAAAATCCCAGTGACAGTTTTCACAGAAATAGAAAAAAAGAATCCTAAAATTTGTATGGAACCCCAGAAGACTATGAATAGTCAAAACAATTCTGAGAATTAATAACCATGCCAAAGGCATCATTCTTCTTGACTTTAAACTATCTTGCAAAGTTATAATAAAACAGTACAGTACTGACATAAAAATAGGGGCACAAATCAATGGGAGAGAGTCAAGAGGCCAAAAATAACCCACCACCGACAGGGTCAACTGTTATCTGACAAGGGAGCCAAGAATACTCAATGAAGAAGGGACCATCTCTTCAATAAATGGTGCTGGGAACACTTGATAACCACAGGCATAAAAGTGAAATGGGACCCCTACCTTACACAACTCACAAAAAAAAATTCAGAATGGATTAAAGATTTACTCACATCAGCTGTGCTGACAGCTCACTCAGAACCTGGAGGCAACAAAACAAAAGTGGTGCTGTATCAAGCTAAAAGGCTTCTTTATACACAGCCAGGAAACAAAAAACAAAATGAAAGTCAACTTAAAAAAATGGGAGAACATATTTGCAAACCATATGTCTGATAAGGGACTAGCATCCAAAACATATAAAGAACCCATGCAGCTCAATAACAACAACAAAAGCAAACAATCTGATTTTTAAAAAGTGGGAATAAGAACTGCAGAGACAATTTTCAAAAGAAGACACACGAAAGGACAGCAGGTACATGTCAAGGTGCTTTATGTCACTAAACATCAGGAAATGCAAATCAAAAGCATTAGAAGATATGCCACACCTGTCACAATGGCCCCTATCAACAAAACACAAGACACGGCAAGTGTTGGTGAGGATGTGGAGGAAGGAACCTTCATTCAGGGTCTGTGGGAATGTAAACTGGGCCACTATCATGGAAAACAGTATGGAGCTTCCTAAAAACATTAGAAATAGAACTGCCATATGATTTAGCAGCCCTGCTTCTGGGTATATAACTAAAGGATATGAGCTCACTATGCAGCAATAATATCTGTGCTCCTATGTTCATTGCAGCATTATTTACAATAGCCAAGACATGGAAACAACCTAAATGGGCAATAATGGATGAGTGGAAAATGAAAATGTGATATAGAGATGCACATATATGGCTGTGTGTACATGAAATATAATAAATATACACACTGTATATAATATATAATAAAATATCAGAAGGAGATTTTGTCATTTGTAACAATGTGAGTGGGCCTTCAGGGCAATTTGCTAAGTAAAATAAGTCAGAAAAAGAAAATATTGTTAAGTTATCACTTATATGTGGAGCCTCAAAAAGGCAAACTCGGAGAACAGAAAGTGAAGTGGTAATTACTACAAATTGCAGAGTAGAAAAAATGGCCAAAGATGTTAAAGTAGGCACAAAATTTCAGTCACAAGATGAGTAAGTTATGGGACATAATGGAGAGCAATGTGATGATAGTTAATACTGCTCATATATTTGTAAGTTCCTAAGAGTAGATCTTAAAAACTCTCACCATAAAAAATAAAATATAACATGATTTGATGGATGTGTTAAAAATGGATATGATGATGTTGTAATCATTTTGTTATGTATATCTAAAACATTACTTATTATAGCATTGTATATAATGATACATATATACATATATATACATAATCATGTATACCTGGAATTTACAGAATGTTGTCTGTCAATTATATCTCAATAAATCTGGAAAAAAGAATGCAGCTTTTCACTGTGGATTAGTACTCTTACAACACAGTCCCAACAGTATTGTACATTCATATGCCTGAGCTAAAGTAAAACAAAAGGGAAACCTATCAAATATATTTAGGCAAACACTTCCAAACCACAGACTTCTTGAGACATTAAAATTGCTATGAAATTAAAATTGTAAATTTTATTCTATTAGAGGAACCTTTTAAGTGCTGTGAGTAACTTTTTTCCTCCTGATTTTAATGCAGGGAGACACAGAATCAGAAGCAGGCTCCAGGCTTTGAGCTGTCAGCACAGAGCCTGACGTGGGGATTGAACCAATGAACTGTGAGATCATGACCTGGGCCAGTGCCAGATGCTCAACAGACTGAGCCCCCCAGGCCCCCAACATGATTCTTTTTTTAATGTTTTATTTTTTTACTTTTGAGAGAGAGAGACATACAGACAGACAGACAGACAGAGTGTCAGTGGAGAAGGGGCAGAGAGATAGAGGAAAATGCAGAATCTGAGGCAGGCTCCAGGCTCTGAGCTGTCAGCACAGGGCCTGACATGGGGCTTGAACCCACGGACCATGAGATCATAACCTGAGCTGAAGTCAGACACTTAACCAACTGAGCCACCCAGGCGCCCCAGGGCCCAATGTGATTCTTAACAACATTTTGAAGTGGATAAAATTGTCCTTTTGCTCTTTCTTGCAAGGCAGATACAGATGCTCCAGTCTCGGCAAGAAGCTATGAACTGACAGGGAAATATCAATGACTTCCAAAGGATGATGACAAAGCCAGTCCTCCTAGTAAACAAGAGTGCTGGACACTGGAACCGTAGGGACTACGGGCATGTTCTGTGTTACCAGCTACATACATTCCTTTTAACTTCTTTTGTTGTTGTCCTTCCCCTGGCTTGTCTTCAAACATCTTCCACATTTTTCAACTTTTCTCCAAGACACATGATTTCATACTCTATTTCTCCAGTAGTAATTTTGTAATTAATCCAGAAGTAGCAGAAATGTCCTTAGGTATGCCAGTGTTCATATTTATACTAAATATTTGCAAATTTTTTAGTTAAGTTAGCTAACTGCTCTACCAAAAGTATTCATTTTGCAGTGTTTCTTACAACCTTCCACATATTGCTAGGAGATTCTGCATTCTTACAAACTTTTCCTGAAGTTCTTATGAGTCCTTCATACAGATGGATTACAATGTCTTTTTGGTCTGTCACTTTGACCTTTTGTCTAATATTCATTTCATTTAGTGGACTCCCCCCTAGATGGACCCGCTAAACTTGAAGAGCAAGGAAGCCTGTTTAAAGGTGCTGGAGTGAAACAGAAAATGAAATGTTAATGATCCTTTACTGTTTTTTAATTAAGGTAGAACATTTAGTTACTTTGGATGAAGAAATCAAATGAAGAAACGTGCCTAGCAAGTTTCTGGACAATTCAAAACTGAGAATGATTGATTACTTTCGTTAGAAGTATAATTGAGAGGCACCTGGATGGCTCAGTTAGTCGAACATCGGACTCTTGATTTCAGCTCAGGTCATGATCCCAGGGTCATAGGATCAAACGCTGAGTTGGGCTCTGTGCTGAGCATGGTCTCTCCTTAAGATTCTCTCTCCCTCTCCTTCTGCCCCTCTCCTACTCATGCACACACTCTCTCTCTGAAATAAAAGAAAGATGTACAATTGAAAATAATTAGCTCACTCAGATGAAATGAATGCCCACCTACCAAAAAAGACATTTATTTTACACATTTATATATATTTCTTATATTTAAGAAAAATAAAATAATGAGTAGTGAATTATGGAGATTTGATGAGTAAGATACAGAGGAAGAGAAAGTGAGGTTGACTAAAACAATCCTATAATAGCTACCATATTTTCAATACCTAGCTCACCACTTCAAAGGAGATAAATGAGTTTCTCCAACTTTATACCTTGGTAATCACTGGAACCAGTACAAGAGTCTAAGTCAATCAGGGGACGACTGCGTGGCTCAGTCAGTTGAGCATCTGACTCAGGACATTATCTCAGAGTTTGTGGGCTCGAGCCACGTGTTGGCCTCTGTGCTGACAGCTCAGAGCCTGGTTGGAAATCTCTCTCCCCTGCTCTCTCTGCCACTCCCACTTGCTTACTCTCTAAATCAATCAATCAGTCAATCAAGCAAGCAATCGATGGATCAGGGAGGGGCCTGAATCGGTTAACACAGGTTGGGAGGTAACTCACTATATTAAAATAGAAGAAACAGTAGTTTATGTTATAAAGAATAAAGAACAGACTTGATCAAATATATTTTTACAGGGTAAAAGTATGGGTTAATGAAATATGTACAGTTAATGTGAAAGGTATTCGGGCATGTATTGGACAATGCATGCTGCAGTCCATGAGGGATTGTGAAGACAGTGCAAATCTGGAGACAGTGCTGCAGGCTATGATGGGAAGAAGGGAGTAAGTGACATTACAGCCAAAGACACAATTACATGGTACAGCTCAAACAAGAGCCACCCCAAGGTGACCCAGCCATGAGACCTTCTCCTCAGCCTAAAGATAACGTCACCAGAAAACTCAGGGAACATTAAATAGAGAGTATTTCTCACCATGTCCCATGCAGGGAAAGGCCGGGGAGGAGTTGGAGCACTGTTTGCACATGAACAAGGAGAAACAATGGAGAGAGTACACAGTGTGTCTCTCAGAAGGAACACCGAGCCTGTGCTTATGAGCATTTCTTAAAGTCAGGGATATTTTTCTTCTAAAGTCAGCATCAATAAACAGGCTTTGTGACAGATGTTCCACTGGATGGAATTGCTCCATGGAACAAGTCCTTTCCTGGCAAACAAGGAAGGCTGTTGTCACGATGCCTTTGTGTGAAGTGGCTGGTGTTGCTGCTGTCAAATATGGCAGCTCACAGTCTTGACTGATTCCCTACCCTTTGCTGAGACAAAGGATGGAGCTGATGAGAATTTGGGGCTGTGAAGGCGCCTGAAATAGCCCAAATAATCAAAGAGCTTTAGGAGGTATGCACTGGGCTAATTCAAATGTATAACTGTCCTTTATGATTGTATAGTAGACTGTTCCTTAAATTTATTTTTTCTTCTCTAGAAGGTAGAGCAAAACCGATGGGTGAACATTATAAAAAATTAATACTTTAAATAAATATTGGGTTAGTTTTTGAATACTCTAGTTTTTCAGTAAGATTATGACTGCTTTGACCTATTCAGTTTTCCCCATTGTTGAAATAACTAATCAGAAATAGAAAAGTGCTTTGTCAGGATATTGTACAGGGAATTTCTCCTTTGGATAGACAGTTATATTAGTGTATGTTAAAAACCCCTTATGACTCCAAAGAATGTTATTCTAAGTGCATTTTCCTCACAATGAAGAAAAATTAATTACACAAGCTAATGAATAAGTAATTATGTATCAAACAATGTGGCTGGAGAGGAAAATTACCCGTTCTGTAAATAAAGCCTACAATAAAATCCACTAGCTTTATATGAATACGTTGCCAAGGGGCCTTGGCTTATTATTTGGGACAAAGAAATATTCCCTCCCCTCTGTTTAAATACTTCTCAGTAGAGAATTATTAGGCAGAGAAATGGAGGAATGTATAGCACCACGGTAACCATCAGTAACTAGAAAAATTAAAAAAAAATGTGTGGAATTAATCAAGTTACCGATGCAATCATCTGAGGAAGACTGAGTACAGACAGCAGAAAAAGTGTTTATTTATATCAATAACTGCATTTAACTCATTATGCCAAAGTTTCTTTCCATTTAAGTGAACAAAACCCATTACTTACATGTCATGGAAAGACTTGAGAATACTATTAATAATGTATTTAATTTTTACGAAAGCCATCTACTGGTAAAACCACCCAAATAAACTTTAGATCTTGAGAGGAGGAGGGAGTGAGCAGAAAGTGCAGAATTAATTTGAGGCCGTTTTTCTTTTCAGAGTTAACCATGTTTTCAAACAGACACATTATGAAATTATAATGTATAAAATTTATTTAAATAAAAATTTAAATCATAGACTAAAACAACCATTCAATGATCTAAATTAACCATTCACGTCATTAAAATTTTGGGTTAATAACAAATTCATTTAAACTATCCTTTATCTTAGTCTTCACTTAAAAATTAATACATAACAAAATACAATATATATCTACATGTACCTACACATAGCTAGAAAACACATACACAAACACACATATGTGTTTGTACACAAAGTATAATTGCCATTATTTCCTGGTTCTTCTAAAATTTTAATATTTTCTTGCTCTGAGTTCCCTATTTGTTTTGGGTTTTTTTTCTTTTTCACGTAGGGTATTCCTAGGTTTTATGGTTTTTATTTTTCTCTAATTTTTAAAATTAATTTTACATTTATTTCTTTTTGCTTTTGAAATGTATTAATATTTTACTTTGGCCTAAAATCTGGTCAAATTTTGAGGGTATTTCATGAACAATCAATAGAAACTGTGTACTTTCAGGTTTTACTGTTCTACTTCAAACACTGAATCAACTTTCCCAATTATGTCATGTCATGGCTATATTTACACATGTAGTAGTTTCACTGAACTGTAGACAACACCTGTATGATGTGTCTTTCTATATATTACTTAATGCCTTAAAAAGAGGCCTGAATTTGCTGGCTTGATAGACTGATGGAGTGAGTGGCCTTTTGAAGGCTCAGTTATATTACAGCTCAGTGGTGGTACCTTGAAGTGCTGTGACAAGATTCTCCCAGAAGGCTATATATGCTAAGTCAGCATCCCACATATGGTGCTGTTTCTTCCACATCCAAGATTCAGGGCCCAAGGAATCAAGAGGTGGAAATGAGAGAGGCACTATTCACTATTACCTGTAGTGACCATCTAGAAATGTTCTGCTTCCTATTCCTGAAATGTTATGCTCTACTGGCCAAGAAATATTAGTTCCAGAGGAACTGTTTTCCATCAGGAGACACAACAGATTCTTCTGAACTGGACGCTGAGACTGCCACCTAGACACTTCAGGTTCTCATGCCCGTGAATCAACAGGCAGAGAAAAGACCTGCCATGCTGGCCATACAGGAAGACTGATGCTGACGACTAAGGAGATCCTGGAGTACTAGTGCATAATGGAGGTAAGGAAGTATATGCCCAGCATGCAGGAGATCCCTTACAGAGCCTCTTATTATTACCCTGCCCAGTGATTAGGAGCAGTGGAAAACTATAACAGGCTGATCTAGGGAGGACTACTAATGACCCAGACCCTTCAGAATGAAGATTTGGGTCACCTAACCTGGTAAGGAACCAGACCAGCTGAGATGCCTGCTAAAGACGAAGAGAATACAGAATGGATAGTGGATGAGAGTAGTTCTAAATGTCAACCAGGACCACATGGCCAGTTACAGAAATTAGGACTTAAACTGTCAGGAGTATATCTTTCTTATGTTGTTATGAATATGTTTGTATGTTGCCAAAGACTGAGTGTTTGTGTATCCCCTAAGTTCAGTTGATGAAATGTAACCCCAAGTGTGATGGTGTTTGGTGGTGGAGCCTTTGGGGGATCATTAGCTCATGAGGAAAGAGCCCTCAGATGGCATTAATGTCCTTATAAAACAGGCCCCAAAGAACTCTATTGCCTTTCCAGCCACTGAAGACCCATGAAAAGATGGCCATCTATGAGCCAGGAAGAAGTATCTCACCAGATACGGAGTCTACTGGTGCCTTGATCTTGGACTCCCGGCCTCCAAAACTGTGAGATATAAATTTCTGTTGTTTATAAGCTACCCAGTCCACTGCTATTAGCAGCCTGAATGGCCAAGACATGTGTGAATAAATTTATATCTTTAATTTCATTCTTCTCTTATTACCTTGTAATGTAACATAAGATATATCAGCTTTATATTATAGTATTTATGTTATGGTACCTATAAGAGAGGAGTGCATGTCACTCAAAGACTTTATCTTTCTTTGGTGAAGAGGTTAGTGTGGTTTTGGTTGTATGTAGAATAGTTGCATCATATTAGGTAGAATTATGATCCTGTTACTGTCTTCATTTGGAGATTGAATGTGGTTTGAGGAAATATGTATGGTTGCGTGTTTGACAAGGGGTGGACCCGTGATTGTTACTTTTTTAAAAAATAGTTTATAATCAAGTTGGTTTCCGTATAACACCTAGTGCTCTTCCCCACAAGTGCTCCTCTCCATGACCATCACCCTCCCTTTTATTCCCCCCCCCTTCACTCCTCAGTTTGTTTTCAGTATTCAAGAGTCTCTGATGATTTGCCTCACTTCCTCTCCATAACTCTCTCCCCCACTTTCCCCTTCCCATGGTCCTCTGTTAGGTTTCTCCTGTTAGACCTATGAGTGAAAACATATGGTATCTGTCCTACTTTGCCTGACTTATTTCACTTAGCATGACCCCCTTGAGATCCATGTGATGGTTACTTTTATGTGTCAACTTGACTGCCCATCTAGATAGTTGGGTTGAATCTTATTTCTGGGTATGTCTGTGACAGTGTTTCTGGATGAGATCAGCATTAAATCAATAGACTGAAGAAAGCAGATTGCCCTCCCCCATGTGTGGGGAAATCATCCCATCTGTTGAGAGCCTGGATAAAACAGAAGACAGAAGAAGGGAGAATTTGTTCCTTCTCTGTCTTCTCTGTCTCAACTGCCCGAGTTGAGACATGGGTCTTCTCCTGTCCTTTTGAACTGAGCATTAATCACTGGCTTCCAAGATTCTCAAGCCTTCAGACTCTGACCGAACTACACATTGGCTCTTCCATGTGTCCAGCTTAGACTGCAGCTCAAGGGACTTCTGACCCACATTTGCATGAACCAAGTCCTCAAAATAAATCAGAAGTCTCTCTCTCTCCTGCTCTCTCTCCGTGGAAAACCCTGACTAATACAACATGTTAGAGTTGATTTTTTTTACAGTATTTAATTTAATCTATATACTTTTACAGTATTTAATTTAATCTATATATACTGGTTAACATAATGAAAAGAATTATGGGGTGGGGTGGCTATTATTGCCATGATTATCATTATTATTCACATTATATGTTTTATTTATTACTCCAGAAAAATAAATATGATCAAGGCATGACCACATTCACTAGGAATCGATGCTTATAAGAAAGCAAAATGAAACCAAGTAAAATTGGAGAAATATATTAATAACTGGAAAATAGTGAGCCTGCTGCCTGAATTATTATGACTTAATAAATATTTGTTAGCTGAAATTAAATAATGAATGGGAGAATCTATATGCAAGCAAATGTCTAATATTTGGTTATATACACATAAAGAAAAGTGATATAACACATTAACAGTCATGGCTTACCTTCAAGGAGGGGCACTCCTTTCTCTTTTATGGCACCTGAATAAATTCATTGACTCTCATCTTGTACCCAGAAGGGTTAATTCTACCTCAGTTATTTAAGTGATCAAAGATGGACCCTGATGGAAGTTATGTGAAGAGGGCATTAATGGTGAACTTTGGAACAGCAGTCAGAAACTAAGTCTCAATGGGCACACATGGCACCCTGTCTGTGTCTCACCCCAGTCCTTCAAGTGTTCAGCCCGCTCTACAAGATGGTGTGTCACCTTCACCCAGAATCACCTCCAGTTTCCCAACTGCCATTTCAGTATTTGCAACCTACAATCACACTAGGATGAGTCCAACTATACAAATTAAGATCATAACCAAAGGAAATAAAGAATTCTTAAATTTGACCTCAAGCTAAATTAAATATTAGGAATGTGCTATATTAAATTCCTGGACTTATGTTGAATTTCAAGACCTCTCGATTTGCGGAGCATTTCTAGACATACTTGATGATGAGAAGTCATCAACCTGCCAGGAAAATATAAGAACTAGACCCTATAAACGGTTTCCAACCGAGCTGTGCTATTATGCGCCTGGGCAACGTGGAAGTGAAACACGAAAAGACAGGACTGACTATATTTACAGTTTGCCAGGGAACTAATTGTGCTCAACCGTCTGTTTTATTGACACAAAAATGTCTAGTGGAGGTGGAATAAGTGATGTCCATATACAATTCATTACTACAAGTGCTGGAGGAATCATTGATGTGTACAAAACTGAAACCTATGAGCAGAGAGAACACTGGTAGCTGAGTTTCTACCACCCCCAGGCTCCCAGGAACACTTGTGTCCCTCTGACACTTTCTGTCCTCTTGACAAGGGAAGAGATACAGTGCTGTGGTACTCTGTATTTTTGTTAGTCTTTCCCCCTGACATGGAATCAAATGGAAATATTTTGCCAATTTATGCAATGAAATACACCCATACTCACAATTTTCTTTCCTAACTAAATGAGATATTTGGTCTCAAAAAACCAACAAACGCAAGTCTTCACATTTCAATCACATTTTTGTTTTGTTGTAGTTGTTTTGCTTTGTTTTATTTTAATGTTTATTTTTGAGAGAGAGAGGGGGGAGAGAGAGAGAGAGAGAAAGAGAGAGAGAGAGAGAGAGAGAGAGAATAAGTGGGGGAGGGGCAGAGAGAGAAGGAGACACAGAATCCAAAGCAGGCAGCACAGAGCCTGGTGTGGGGCTTGAACTCACAAACACTGAGATCATGACCTGAGCTAAAGTTGGATGCCTAACCAAATGAGTCACCCAGGCACACTGGAATCCTACTCTTTAGCCACTTCAGTCTATATGGAAAGAATAAAGATACCTGGAAGAAAAAAATTGCTAACAAACAGAAGTACTGTCTGCTTCATAGTGAGTCTCTGCATTTCCATACCCTTCCAGTGCACATGTGGGTATGTGCGTTTGTGTGTATGTGGGGGAGGGGGTCTCTCTCGCTGCCTGTAACCTAGCTTGAATAATGGACTTGTTTTTAACATAGGATACTGACATCTCAACTCCTGGCCGGATCATTGTTATATCTCAACTCCTAGCTGGATCCTTCGGAGACACAAACTCATCGACTAAGCCAATGCCATGCACTAGAAATTCTGAGCAGACAAAGCCTTGTGGAGAGCCCAGCACTTGAGAGTTAGGTACAAGAGAGGGTGCTTACAATTTCACATGGGCACAGTTCACGGCACAGAAGGCACCAGTATTCAGGTGTGCAGAGGGATCGCACCAAAGAAGCCTGCACAGCGAACCCCAGTACTTCCGCATAAAGAAGCCAGGATGCTCTGGTATTTTACTTGGAAGCTGAAACAGTCAGCCTGCATTATAGAATTATACCACTTAAAATCATCTAGAGATAAACTAAACCTAGCAAATTTAAATCACTCAAATAAAGAAGGAAAACTTCAGTAACCTACCTCAGTGTTCCTCAGTGACCAAACACATGGAAATATTGACTGGAATCACGGCTTTGCTTTAAGCTATGTTCATTGTGTGTGTACTAGGACATGGGGAATACTTTAGGGCAAACGTGCTTAAACATCATGATGTTTCACACACTGCTTCTAATTCTATAGATTCTCAATGAATTCTTATTGAATTGGTGTATTGTAACAATCCATTACACAGTGGAGGAAACCTTTTCTAGTCATCAGACATTTTCATAGTTGTTATAAAATACATAATTTAGAAGGCAAGATAATAACTTGGTTTAGGTTGCGTAATACTTTACGTGTGTTGATTGCATGTGTTTGCAGGGTCACATGCATGTGTGCGTGTGCGTGTATGTTAACATTTTATAATCCACCAAAACTAAAGAGTGCCATCTGCCTTCCATACTGTCATAGGATATTACGGGATATTACATTTTTAAGTCTGATAAACAGATATGAGTCTCAGTATTTTAATATATGAAAGGGATGTGATGCAATTTATTCATGGGATCATTGAGTTAATGACATAAGATGAGCGATTGGCACAGAATATATATGTTAACATTAGGAGGAGAAAGAAAGACCACATCAGTGCACAGTATATAAAGATCAAAGGTAAGACTAGTATAGCCTCAGTTTTATTTTGATCCAGAGACAGGAAACAAATTCATAAAACACAGGCAATCATTTAAGACCTAAATGTGACACCCGAAACCACAGAACTCCTAGAAGAGGGGTACCTGGGTGGCTCCGCTGGTTCAGCTTCTGACTTCAGCTCAGGTCATGATCTCGTGGCTTGTGAGCTCGACCCCCAGGTTAGGCTCTGTGCTGACAGCTCAGAGCCTGGAGCCTGCTTCGGATTCTGTGTCTCCCTCTCTCATTTCCCTTCCCCTGCTCTCACTCTGTTTCTCTCTCTCTCAAAATAAATAACCTTTTAAATAAGATTTTTTTAACTCATAGAAGAAAATATAGGCAGTAATCTCTTGGATATCCTTAGCAGTATTTGCTGAACATGTCTTCCCAGGCCAGGGAAAGGAAAGCAAAAATAAACAAATAGAACCACACCAAACTCAAAAGCTGCTGTTGCAGTGAAGGAAAACATCAATGAAACAAAAAGTCAACCGACTAAATACAAGAAGATATTTTCAAATGATATATATGATAAAGGGTTAATATCTAAAATATATTAAGTAGCTTATGCAACTCAACACCAAATAATGACAATAATGGCAATCTAATTAAAAATGGGTAGAGGACCTGAATACATATTTTTCCAAAGACACCATGCAGATGGCCGTAAGACACATGAAAAGATGCTCGCCATCACTCATCATCAGGGAAATACAAATCAAAACCACAATGTGACACCACCCCACACCTGTCGGAAAGGCTAACATCAAAAAGACAAGGGTTCTTGAGGACGTGGAGAGAAGGGACCCCTCGTGCACGACTATTGGGCATGTAAGTTGGCGCGGCCGCTGTGGAAAACAGTATGGAGGCTCACCATAAAATTAAAAATAGAGCTACCATATAGTCCAAGAATTATACTACTGATCATTTACGCAGAAAAACCAAAGACATTAATTTGAAAAGATAGGTGCACGCCAATGTTCACTGCAGCATGATTTACAATAGTTGAGAACTGGAAGCAGCCCAAGCATCCATCAATAGATGAATGTGTAAAGAAGATATAAAATGAAATCTTGACATTTGTGACAATAAGAATGAAACTAGAAGGAGTTTTGCCAAGAGAAATGATTCAGACAGAGAAAGTCAAATACTATTTCACTTATATGTGGAATCTAGACACCCAAACAAAAGGTCAAAAGCAACAACAGAGAAACAGACTCATCTAGAACTAGTGGTTGTTAGACAGTTGGAGATAGGAAGCTGGGCAAAAGGGGTTTAAGGTGAAAGGATTAAGAGGTACAGGCTTGCAGTTCTAATGAAAAATACAACATAGGAAGTAAGGTTGTAATAACTTTGTGTGATGAGAGACAACCACTATTTCTGGTAGTAAGCATATCGTAATGTAGGTAACTGTCAATTCACTATGTTGTACACATAAAATCATTATAATTCAACTATACTTCGATTAAAAATTTTTAAATACAGGCAATTCTCATTATTCATGGTAGTTAGGTGCTATATACTCACTGTAGACACTGAATTAGTGACTAAGGAACCACTGCTCTCAGGGAAAATACAGAGTGAGTTTCCTGCAAGCTTTTGGTCACATTTTTTATCTACCATCAATACATATCATTGTTTTATATGTATTTTTGTCTGCTTAACGACTCCTTATTTAGTATATATTGTTGACTTATTAACACCAAACTCCTGGCCAGTGACACCATAACCCCTGCTGGAAGATGCCCCGTGTCACAGCTGCATTTCCCCCCAGAGGCACATCACAGGCTGCCTAGCACTCAGGGATACCAGGGAGCATCTCAGCGCTTCCTTCAGGACACACCTTAAACAGAAAAACCACAGAGCGCCTGTGTGGCTCCATCAGTTAAGCATCCAGCTCTTGATTTCAGCTCAGGTCATGATCCCACAGTTGTGAGTTCAAGCCCCACACAGGGCTCTGTGCTGACTGAGTGTGGAGCCTGCTTGGGATTCTCTCTCTCCCCCTCTCTCTGCCCCTCCCCTGCTCACACGCTCTCTTTCTCAAAAATAAATAATAAATACTTTATAAATCAATAAGTAAATCACCCACAAAAAGTACAAAAATGTGAAAAATGTGCTCAACAGTAAAAGAACGCTTGTGTATAATACGACGGCTAATACAGGAAGGTGGAGCCTTGCCTGTCCCCCCTCCACTGAAAGCGAGATTGCGAGGCCACTGAGATTTCTGCCACTTCTTCTGGGCACATCTGTAATTGACTGCAAAAGTGCCATGATGATTGATTTGGAAACTACAAATAAATGAGGCAAGCAGACAATTAGCAAATATGAAATCTGCAAAGAATGGGGATTAACCACATTTTCAAAAAATGCAAATTCTCTGTTTGGCAGAAAACCCTAGGCCCCTACATTTTCTGTTAATGCCAAAACGTTCAGTGCAGGCACGTTCATTCGTGTCTTATGAAAAGACACATCTTCATTGGATATGAAAAGAGTTAATCTTTAAAAAAAATATTTATTTTGTAAGAGAGAGGGCATGCGTGCAAATGAGGGGCAGAAAAGTAGAAAAAATCCCAAGTAGACTCTGTCAGCACAAAATCCAACGTGGGGCTCAATCCCACAAACTTTGAGATGATGACCTGAGTGGAAGTCAAGAGTCAGACACTCAGCCAACTGAGCCACCCAGGTGCCCCAAGGGCTCATCTTTGTATTATTGTATCCTGAGATGAATTTCAGAAACTGAGATTTAACCTCGATTTAACCAAGATTACACCTTGACAAAACCACATGATAGCTTCTTTAATAATTATGTCAATAAAAAATGTGCAGAAAAACATGTGTTTGAAACTTGGTCTAACTCTATAAACCTACAAGAAGATCTGGAGTAAGCGAGTTACCTCGTGCTATCCATTAATGTTGCTTTTCCTTCAGGAATGAGGGGATTTTTCAGACCTATGATTTACTCACTTATAAATGCATTGGGTCAGAAGGTGGACTTGAACAGAGGACCGTCTGACCACCATGCTTGCCAATGAAGGACTCATTAGAGTTACAAGGGCCCCAGAGGATTGCTTCTGGTTCTCTGTTTGTTGCTTATTTGTGTTTCAATAAAACATGACAGCTGGATATATTTCATGGGTTACTTGAAGTTGAATCTTAATACAACCATTGAAAATGTGTAAATGGTGATTCCGTGTACCAGATTGGCCTACCAATGGCTGTACTTAAATATATTTCCCTCATGGAATTAAAAGAAGAAAACTAAAGTGATTATCTTCTCTCCATTACTTTCAATGAACATTTTTTTTGGCTCTACATATAATACCAAAAGGCTTTTCATCACAGTTCCCTACAATACGGTGCACTGATGACCATTCAAAAGTCTAGCTGAATCCACAATTTGAAAATGATTTTATGATTCCACCACCTGTCCAACTGTTAGTGGAAGTAAATGGACCTTAATAAGCAGCTAGAAAAGTTCAACTGCAGGCAGTTCATGCTGCTGTGTGACCTGTATCACAACCTCCATGAGAATGAACCAACCAAGCCACGCAGTGCAATTTGGCCAAGTAGTTATTACATGTGCACACTGTGGCAGACACTGAAAGGGATTCAAAGCTAAGGAAGCCTCGTATTCCCAAGGGATGCACTGTCCAGTTGTGGAGATCAGAGACGTATACTCAACACTGGAATGCTGGGCAGCCTAAGATAATCGACACGAAAGCAGTACGACGTACAAATTGTTGTTGCAATTCAGACAGGAAGGCACATGCCATTGTAGGAATTGAGATGACCAGGCAAAGTCATGTGCAATGGACCTGGAGTAGCTTGAAATCTTTTCAGCAGGTGGGCTGTGGAAGGGGAAGCTGGGCCTTGTGTGTGGATGTATGCTACTACGTGAGGGTGGGTGAGGGAGGTCATGAAATCTAAAGAGACGTTTTATGGGGGTGGGGTGTGTGTGTGTGTGTGTGTGTGTGTGTGTGTGTGTGTGTGTTGGGAATGTCTCAAGGTTTGTCATAGATTTATGGGGGCACCTGGGCAGCTCAGTTTGTTACGTGTCCGACTTCAGCTCATGTCATGATCTTGTGGGTCATCACTTCAAGCCCCATGTCAGGCTCTGTGCAGACAGCTCAGTGAGCGGAGACTGCTTCAGATTCTGTGTCTCCCTCTCTCTCTCTGCCCCTCCCCTGCTTGTGCACTCTTTCTCTCTCACCTCTCTCTCTCAAAAATAAATAAAAGCATTAAAAATTTTTTTAAAGATTTGTCAAAGGTTTAGATTGCCAGAATGAAAAAACCCACACATAAATCAGAAAATATAAAGGAAGCATTTTCATGGATTAAAGCTAGGTCTTAAAATTATTTATCATGAATCAGAGTAGAGGCAAGGTTAGAGAGAAGCATTCACAGTATGCGGGGCCATTTTTAGTGCCTTCGTGGATGCTACATGCTTTATATGTATTTTCCCATTGGGTGACCCTATTAACCCTTTAACAAGCTTGCAACAATTATTCTTACTTTATAAAGGCTTACAGATTTTATAAAGGCTTAAAGAAATTGCTCAATGTCAGAGAGTTAGTAAATGATAAGCTAAAATATAAATTTGGCTAAAGGGCATACAAAGCCAATGGTGGTTGAATGACTAAGTAAATGAATGACTAGAGGGATATTCTGTGAATGGCTTTAGTTCCTTGTAAGTCCATTCCTCATTCCCAAGCAAATCTGTAATGACTTCATTTTGGAAATGCTTTCCCTTCTGCTTTTCTGATGCAAGAGAAATTACCAACAAAATAAGTGACTTTATAGGATCTGAACATGTTTCACAGACTTAATTAAAGATCTCATACTACAACTTTCTTCGGCAAACACCATTACATAGGAGTGATTTCTAAGAAGCTCTTTGGTCTCTCTTTTGGCAGGAAGTGTTCTAGGGAAACACTCCAAGGGACAGCCTGGACTCCTGAATTAGATTTCAGCACAGCTCAAGGAGTTGGGTACAGGCAATCAAAACATATTGGAATAAGCACTCATATAGAAAAGAAACAAGGAAGTAAAACTTGTTTTAAAATGTAAAAAAATCAATGGATCTTCAAAGATAAAATTGATACTTCACTGAAGATCCCAATGATATTGCTTGAAAGTCACACTTTGAGGCACCATATAGCCTAGTAAGGGCGTCACTGTGGGACCTAGCCTGTCTGGGTTTAAGTGTCTGGGTGAAATCACGAACTCACTTACTCTATGTAGTGCCATCTGTGGAAGGGGGTAATGACAGTTACCACCCTCATCCTGCCCATGAGTATGAACTAAGTTAATGTTGACCACATAATAGTGTCACTTAACAAGGGTTCTATAAATATTTACGAGTTGCTATTATCTTTTTAAGATTTAATGCACCTGAGCCTTAAAACTAAAATAATAATGATAATCACAAACATTTAAATCTCAAGTTGAAAAGGTGGGATGCGGGCCATGTTTGCAGACAGGCTGGATGGATCTTATTTCCTATAGCATGTGTACAAGCCAGTACCTGAGGAAGAGACAGGTTCACCCAGAAACTAATTCCCCCCAGAGGAGCCCACATCAGGTCCATGAGCTACATTTTACAGCTTCCTATAAACACTAAATCATCTGTTCCTCAGAGAAGCAGAAGCTTGGCCCTGGCAGTGCAAACAAGACTCTCAGCGAATCTCTGGGAGACTGGCTACCACGAGACCATTCCTACCATTCTTCAGAGAAGCAATGGAACTATAAATAAATAAATAGATAAATAATCCAGCACTGACAACACTAATCCCCTGAAAAATCACATGCTTCCTCGTCCGTCCTTGTTTTCATATTTTTTCCCCATACTCAGCAGGTTTGAATTACAATTTCCCTTAAAAATCTTTGGTTTGGAAGAAATTGAAAATTAGCTATAAAAAAGATATTTTTGGGCAGCTCAGGCTTTCTTTGGCCCAAAGGAAGAAAGGCACTCAGTGAAATTTCTTTGCACTTTACCTGGAAAGATCTGCTCTAGCCCTTCCCAGGCTCATGAGGCCAAATGATCTCAAGTGAAAGTGTCCCGCAAAGGTGGTGGAGCCCAGAGGTAACACCTGCTAGACATTCCTGTTCATACATCTATTTTTCTTTCTTCATTATGTTTCTTTAGCTTTCCTAGTGAAATCTGGAGAACAGAGAAGCCATTTCATTTGGGAGATGAATGTTTACCGCTTTCTTTTTCAAATATCCAAGATCTTTGTGGACAAATTTTTAAAAAGGATTATTTTAAAATATTTAAAGTGACATATTGACTCACAGGTGAAGCAAAATGCCCAGAAGCTGTACAAGAGTTTCACCAGGACACACCAGTTAAAGAGTTATCCTGTTGAAGGTGATAAGCTTGCTTAACTGTTGCCACAGAAGATGATTATCTAACAAAAAGTTACAGTATGAAGGTTTTGAGAATATATAAGATAATACTTTATAGTAATTGGAGTTTCCTCACAATAAGAAAAAAACAACAGCTAAATTTTGCTTAACAATTGCTATCTAACAAATTTATGTTGCATGCGTTAGTGTTGTCTTACTTCTTCTGAACAAAAGACTATATTATTTCCCCTTTACAAAAGGAAAAAAAACGAGTCCTGGAAAGATGAAGAAAGCCACTCAAATGTCATGTGGTTTCAATAGCTAATCTGTGATGGAGACAACATCTGAACTAGGCTGATACCAACACCAAGGAACAAGTATGTGACATTGTCTCTCAGACCTCATGCACTGGGCAGAAACACGTCACTGAAAATTTCTGAAAAGACAACTAGCAATCAGGAAAAGACTGCTCTGGAAGGTCAGTGTGCAGACAAAAATTGAGGGAGAGAGACAGATAGACTTCTTGGGTCAGGCTGGGCATTGCCAAGCCTGTGCAATGATGCAGGATTGAGGTCATGCTAGATACTAATACTTTACACTCCTGTAACATGCTGATGGCGTTTGCAACCTCACAACAACCTTATGGACTACATATACCACCATCCTCACTGTACAGATAAAGAAACTAAAGCTTCTAAAAGAGTCGGTTCAAGGCCACACAACTGGTAAGAGATGAAGCTGGGAACGACAGCAGGCCTGTGTGGTGCCAGGGCTTACATTAACACTGAGCTATACTGATTGTATTATTTTATGGATATAATCCGTTCTGAGCCACACAATGTCCTCATGAGAAAGGGTAAAGGACAACCTGTGTCACATAATTGGGATTCAAACCCGGGCTCGCTTATGATGACAGGTCGTTACACAAAATATGCAGTTGACTACTCTCAAAGTAAACGGCTCAGCCCAGAAAGTAACCTTCCTGCTTCATGAATGATTGGTCTCAGCTCTAAGGCTGCAAATTCCTTTAGGTGGCTTTAATAATTCAAGAGTTATTACTTTCCCTCCTCTAAGTCCATTTTGTATTCATCATCTAGAAGCTCTCAGTACTGCTTATTGTTGAGTTCACCAGGGGTAGCATTTCTGAAATAAGGGCATTAATCAACCTTGGAATATTTTTTGAAGAAAAAAAGTTCCATAGAAACTATATGGTGCTTCACATGCTGTTTTTGTATAAATTACATTTATAGAATTTTTGAAAACTTTTAAAAATATTTATTTCTGAGACAAAGAGAATGGGAAGGGAAGGGGCAGAGAGAGAAAGGCAGACAGAGGATCCAAAGTAAGTTCTAAGCTGCAAACATAGAGCCCAATGCAGGGCTTGTACTCAAAAACCATGAGATCATGACCTGAGCCAAGGTCAGACGCTCCAGCGACCGGGCCCCCCAGGCACCCCTGCTGTACAGATCTCCAGCTGAGAAGCTGCGGGCCAGGAGCAGCACAGGTCAGGCTGTTCACCTGTGTTATCTTCTCCACACTGAACAACGGAACAGCCACATCAGGCTGCAGCAGGACCCGGCATCTGTGTTGACAGGTTTACATGTGGGATAAAGAGAAGAGGGTTCAGAGATCAGAGACAGAGGGTAAATCCACATTAGAAAATAATGGAAACTCCTCTTTTTCTTAGGTTGGTGTTTGTGCTTGTCATGTGGGCCTGTCTCCCTTGCTTCTTCCTGGATTGCACAGTTGCAGGCAGTCTGTTGGAGCATGGCATCCTGTGGGGGACGGCCTGGTGTGCCTTCCCTTCGACACTAATTGGCTCCGGCCTCAGGTCTACTGGTGGCCTCAGGCACAATTTAGAGTGGACCTGACACTTGACTCTGTGGTTCCCTGATTTACTTTTTCCCAGAATAGCAGCATTTTTTTTTGGTATGCCTAAACTCACATTTCAAATAGTGTTTTGCAAGGTTCACCAGTTTTAACTCATAATGTTTATGTCCTGCTGAGCATTATAGAATGGGTATAAAGCTATGCAGATATAAAACATTGAAATTTATTTGCATAAATTAACAGTTTTTAGGTTTATTTTGGGCATGGAAAATACTTTCCGGTCGCTCCATGCTCTTCCCAGAACGAGGACAGATGTTACACTGGATCCTGACGTGTGGACTTTCTTGAGCTTTTGTCACTCACGCCCTCGTGGCCAATTCTGGATCTACTTTATTCCCCTTGCCCCAGCTCATGCCAGAACACCCAATACAAGTAACATGCATTAACTGAAACATCTCAGGTTCTGAACTCCTGCGTGAAGAGTCAGCTGTACACCTGGAATCACAAAGAATCAGTAACCTGTACATCAACATAGCCTTCTTCTTCCTGCCAGCCTTCTATGCAAACCGCTTCCTCGGGAGGCAAAAGTA
The DNA here is from genome assembly GCA_004023845.1 of Helogale parvula. Taxonomy (NCBI): domain Eukaryota; kingdom Metazoa; phylum Chordata; class Mammalia; order Carnivora; family Herpestidae; genus Helogale; species Helogale parvula. The sequence goes on along the minus strand of PJEM01000033.1, from coordinate 103,471 downwards.
CCCAGAGATGTCTGGGTGTATTTCCTAGGTCTCAATTCCATTGCACTAACTTGTAGGCTTATCCTTATGCAAACACCACCCTCTTTGGATGACCGTGGCTTCTAAAAGTAAGTTTTGAAGCTGGGAACTATGAATCATCCCATCAATTTTCATCTTCTTTTTCCAAGGTTGTTTTGGTTCTTCTAGGCCCTCTGCTTTTGTACATAGATGTTTAGGGTCAGCTTGTTCACTTCTACATAAAAGCCAGATGGGATTTCATAGTGACTACAATCTGTAGTCTCTTTTTATAGACTGCTGGATATGATTTGCAGTTTTGACAAACATATTTTGCATTCATGTTCATGACATATATTGCTATGGAATATCCTTTTCTTCATCAGTTCTGTCAGGTTTGGGTATCATTCTTATGACAGCCTCATAAAACTAGCCGGGAATCCCCACCTCTTCTATTTTCCTACTTTGTATAGTATTGGCAATGCCTGTTGTTTTAGATATTTAATAAAATTTGCCAATGAAGCCATCTGGTCTTGGAGCTTTCTTTATAGAAAGACATTGACAACAGATTCAAAACATGAATACATGTGGGGGTATTCCAGTTTTCTATTTCATAGAAATATATATATACACATATACACACATACATACATACATATATACATATGAATTTTTTAATGTGTCCATTGCACTTACGCTTGAATGAATCGGAATAAAATTTTTATTCTCTTGGTATCCTTTTTGTATTTCTATGATCTGTAGTGATGTCCCATTCTATTCCTGACACTGATCATTTATGTTTTGATCAGTGTTTTTTAGGACTTGATTAATTTTATTTAATAATTTTATTTATGTCTGCCTTTTTAAATTTTCTCTACTGTTGATCTGTTTTTTAATGTATCAGCTTTTGTACTTTTAATATTCCCTTCCTTCTATCCATTTGGCTTTAATTTGCTCATTTTATTTCTCAGTAGAGAGATTTAGTTAACTACAGACTTTTATTCATTTCTAATAGCATTTATCCTTAAATATGCTCTTTAGATGTTTTATAAGCATCTCCAATACCTTGATATGTCAGACTTTTTTAATTATGTACCTCAAAATATTTGCAAACCAATGGTTATTTAGACACGTGTAACTTAATTTTCCATTACCTATGGCTTTTATATTTATTTTGATTTTATTCCTAATTTAATTCTTTGGATTGGTTATTACTCTGTATACCTTCAAATTTTATAACAACTCTAAAATATACTAATATTATATCACAAGAAAAAAGAAACTCTCTTACATCCAAATCCACAAATGACACTGACACAGCCATATTACCTACTCTTAACACCATATGTATATTTTCCCAGTTACTGCGCTGGGGTCCTGTAAGATCCAAAACCAACAAGAGCTGGAGGCAGTTTCTGTCTGGCAGTGAATACAGTATTTAGTTATCATGGCACGTCATGCTTTAATCTGGGAATGTGTCTCCATCTTTCTCTTTTAAGACCTAAACCTTTTTGAGAGTACAGCCCAGTTATACTCCTACAGTCACTATAGTTGTGTTTGTCTGATATTTCTCATGATTAAATTCAAACTGTGAATTTGGAGTAGGAATACGAAGTAATGTAATTTCTTTCTCAGGGCATTCTGTCACCTGGAATAGGATAGTTTTATCTTATTACTAGATTTTTTTTGTATCTCCCACATTCAGTAAATTTGTGGTCCTGTTGTCCTTAATTCTTCCTTCTTGGTGCTACCACTTGATGTTCAGGCTCCAATGACAGCTTGTCTGACCTATAGGAATAAACATGCGTCTAACCTTCTCTTCTGTACTTCAGATTAATCTAACATATAGCATGTATGATATTTCTCTCTAGTTCTCACACTTTCAAAGGTTACCTTATTAGATCAGCTTTTAAAGCCTTTTATGATCTGATCTTAACATATTATACTAGCCTTATTTTTCCTAACTTAAATGAGCACATTTATTTAATCTTATTTGCTTCTATATAAAATTATTTGACATTTAAAGAAATTTAATGTTTATTTATTATTTAGAGAGAGAGAGAGAGAGAGAGAGAGAGAGAGAGAGAGAGAGAGAGAGTGCAACCAGGGGAGGGGCAAAAAGAGGAAGACAGAATCTAAAGCAGGATCCAGGCTCCAAGCTGTCAGCACAGAGCCCAGTGCAGGGCTTGAACCCATGAGCAGTGAGATCATGACCTGAGCTAAAGCGAGATGCTTAACCGACTGAGGCACCGGGGCTCCCCTTGACAACTTCAATACTTTCCTTCTCAATCCACTACGAAGCTCCTTCCTCACCCACTATAAAAACTCACCATAAGCTCTTCACTTTATATATTTAATTACATCTAGAATAAACATCACCAATTTCATTCATTTGTCAAGGTCTATTTCAATTACCATTTCTCTCATGAAGTCTTTTTTTTTCTCTCTAGTTAATTTTTCCTCAACTATCATACTGCCTGAATAATTTATGACACTTATCACATAATCCTATTATTCCATCAGCCACTAAGTCCTTTTGTGCTAAGGAAGGCAATCTGGATAAACTAGTGGTTAAGAAAATGTGGCCTGACGTCAATATTTTTGTGCCCAATCGAGGACTTCCATTTTCAATGACATACATATTCTTGGCAACTCCTTCATTTCTCTGGGCCTCACAGAGGTTACCTAACACCTAAGCTCAAGTCTACCATGCGGATTAAGGCAGAAAACAATTCTTGTAGAGAAGTTACAGGGCCTGGAACAGAACAGCACTCAGCAAAAATGAACTATCATGTTTGTGATAATTCTGCCTCATCATCTTGACTTGCTCCCTCTTCTCTGTTTCTCTCCCCCTTTTCTGCTTTCCCATCAGGACTTTCTCACTCAAGAAGTTATCCTGAGGGCAGTTTCCTGGACCTCTTGCTGCCCAAGTTCATTTTAACCTTTATGGATGTTGCCGTGGTCCTTCTGAAATACCAGTCTCATCCTGCTTCTCAAGACCCTCTAGCTTAAAATCTTTTAAAAGCATCCACAAGGCTCATAGTGTCAAATAAAATTTCCTCATGACTTAGAAGATCTTTCCTGCTTTCACTCTGGTTTTGTTCTAAAATTACTCCACTGTTGTCAGATTCCTGAATTTTCTATGGGGTTTCACTAGTCATAAACTACAAGGTAGGAAATATATCCAGGTCGACTTCGTATCCCTGGTCCTCAGTACATGTAGTATGGTGGTTTGACTAGAATATTCGGGAATTATTTTCTGAAAGAATAAAGAAATATTGTAGTTAATAATGGAACTGTCACTGTTTAGGTCAAGATGAACTAAAGAAATTGGATTTCCCTTTGATCAGAGAGGGGCATGCTTCATGCTATCCACATCTAGAGACTCATGCTGTTGGGTCCCTCCATCAGGAATGCCATTGGATATCAGAGTAGAGGAGGAAAAAAAAAAAAAGTAAACCATACATGGAAGCTTAAAGGCTGTCACTGGAAATCACAGAAATAACTGCTGCTTATATGTCACTAGACTGGTACAATTTGACTTTGTCCCCAAAGGAAGAGAACTAGAATATTACAGAACAGAACCATCCACTATAGAGTTACTTCCTACCACATTAGACTCAAACCTCCTTAAGGGTATAAAGTACATTCTATGAATATGGGTATATTATTTTTAAAAATGTTGCCCAAAGCAATTATGCAGTGCAAGTTTTTGTAACAAGTGAATAATCTCACATGGACCTGATAATGAGAGGATTTCAGACAAAAAATATATTAATAAAATTAACTAGTTCAAAGAACTTTATTTAACTAAAATGTTCATTCACTCACTTCACTTTGATTTCCCATTTCCTTAAATCCCTGCAGTCTCCACCTGGGAAACATTAAGTGTATCTTCTGGAGTCTCCACCCTAAAGTGTAATAAAAATACTCTTTGAGACTTCACCCAAGTTCTTCCTGTGTTCTTACTGTCTCTGAGCAGGTGAGTTTGCTCTGGTAGAATACTGTCCTCCCTAGACATCATCAGGTGTGGTGTTATGCCAGAGTCCAGCTCCAGCAGGTCCAGGGTTCCTTGAAGGATGGATGTTGTTAGCATGAGAGAGATGAGAGAGCCTTGAGTTTCTTTCTGCTCACCAGGCAGGCATCTCTGCACTGACTAAAGAGTCAGCTTTATTTATTAAAAAAAATGTATGGGGTACAAAACAGAAGTGGCAATTGCCTTAGACCATGATTTCTAATGACAAATTCTTTGGTATATAAAAATTTCCCAGAATGAGAGTGGTAGAAGACTCATGCATAATCTTTATCAATAGTGATTAATTGTAGGTGATTTAGATGCTTATCATATGGGGAAGGAAGGTATCCTCAGCATTCAAATACAAGGCAATGTTTTTAGCATAGCAAAAGCCAAAATTAGTTCTTTGTGAGCAGGGGTCAATAGCCTTTTTATTGCAGGAAGTAAAACAGGATTCTCAAAAAATGTAATATTTGCTCTTATAAACACAAAAGAAGGAACTCCTATAGTAAGTTCCTTCACAAGGTACAGTTAGCATATTTTTAGGATCAGGGGACAAGTCACTCCTGATACTAGTCAACAGGTGCCTTGGGGGTCGGTGCTCAAGCAAAAATAGTTGAGTGGGGTTTAGACATCAGTCGCCATACGACGGTGGGAGGCCTTGCAAACCTGCCTTACCTCACAAGGAGTTTTCTCATCTTAAGGAGTTCAGAAATGGCTTCCAGCAGTGTGGTTACCTAGCCCTTTCTTACTCTATGGGAAATTAGACAACATGTTTTCACACGGCACTTGCTATCTGCAGTGTATGTGTATTAATCCTTTTCCATCTTCCCTGAGCACAAACTTCCCTCTGACTTAACATAACCATGGTAGACTCACATGTATTTCTGTAGAAAACCTACTGCGCTAAATGCCCACTCTGGATTCTTCTCAGTGGTTGTCGGGCTCACAATTTTTTAAATATTTTTTTAATTTATTTTTGAGAGACAGAGAGAGCATGAGCAGGAGAGGGTCAGAGAGAGAGGGAGACACAGAATCTGAAGCAGGCTCCAGGCTCTGAGCCAGCTGTCAGCATAAAACCTGGCACGGGGCTTGAACCCATGAACCGTGAGATCATGACCTGAGTCGAAGCCAGACACCCAACTGACTGAGCCACCCAGGCGCCCCATAGGCTCACATTCTTGACCCCATGATCATGATCATGCATCATGAGTGGGTAAAACGTTATTGAAAGTTGAGTGAGAGATATTTGAAAGTATTAAGCCTAAACATTGATGCTGCATAATTATAGTGTTGTGACAGTATCTCCTTGATGTCAAACCCTGAATATTTTCATATTATTGAGGAGATATGAAAAGTGTAATAAAAGGAAGAAATTACAACATTTGTCCTAAATGTTATGTGTGAGCATCTTTTGTAAAAATACAGTAATGCAAAGAGGAAAAGTAACCTTTAAACATTTCCCCCCCCAAAAGTAGAATGCCCTATGAGAATCTCTTCTCTCTGACATTTTATTCTGGTGATTCAAAGTTAGGATGACATGGCTATTGGGCCATTTCTGCTACTGAAGTAGTCAGGATGCACTCAAAGCCAGGGATGGCATGAAGAATACTATGATTCTTGTCTCTATACAAGTTTCCTTTTGAGTATTTGGAGGTAAGTTACAGTAGCTCAGAGCAAGGAAACATTGGATAATGAAACGTTCTTGCTTCTTCCCCAATGGGGTCTTCTCTCTTCAATAACACTCATGTTCTTCTAGGAACTTACACTCTGCTCTGTTCAGTTGGGGGATAGTGATGCAACACATAATGTGTTTCAACAAAGAGGCATATATAACATTTGTCACTCCATATGCAAAGAGAGACTATTTTCAAACATGTTTTGAACACTCAGAAAAATTGACCTTATTAATCCAGAAATGAATCTCATTAAATTCTAATTAGCATTACACAGAAAATATTCTCTAAACTTTAAAAGTAAAACCAGAAAGGAGAATATTCATCTTTTAAATGTCAATCTTATTCTGGAATTAATCAATAAACTGGACTAATCAGTAACTCAAGTTAAAAATCAAAGTATTATATATGCTACAAAATGATTAGAATTGACCAGTAAGAGAAATGTCTACAGGCTAAAATCTGAGGAACAGAGGAGTAAATTTTTATATTATATATTCCATACAAATTTACTCATGTGTGTGTGTGTGTGTGTGCATGTGTGTTTATCATACAAATGTACTGTTTTGTATACATTAATCAGAAAATGAATCATTAAGACTATGAATAAAGTGGGGTGCCTGGTTGGCTGAGTCAGGAGACTGAGATTTTTGATCTTGGGGTTTTGAGTTCTATGCCCACATTGGGTATAGAGATTAATTAAAATAAATAAATAAATAAGGTCTAAAAACATATATGAATAAAGAGCCAAATGATTTTATTTTCCAGAGCAACTGGACAAATGTCAAAATCAAGAAAGAAAAAATAAATAGGATAGGAAAGATTGAATAAAAGAGAGGATACACAAAAAAGGAAAATAAATAACATTCAATAAAGAGAAATAATAAAACTAAGAGCTGGGTCTTTGAAAAGATTAATAATTAACATACATAAGCCTGTTGATCAAAATTGACCAAAATAAAATATGCAAATAAATAAATACAGAAACTGGGGCACCTGGGTGGCTCAGTTGGTTAAACCTCTGGACGTGTTTCGGTGCAGGTCATGATCTCATGATTCATGAGTTTGACTGAACCCCAGATAAGGCTCCTTGCTGCCGGAGGGGAGCCTACTTGGGATTCTCTCTCTTCCTCTCCTTGTGTCCCCCCCTCTCCAAATAAATAAATAAACTTTAAAATAAATAAATACAGAAAGAAAAAGGACAAATCTTGAGCTAAGAGATTGATAGAAAAATAAAATATTACCGGTTACATACTGATAAATTTGGCAATTGACCAAATGGAAAATTTCTGCAACAGAATAAAGTGCCTTGTTTGCTAAAGAAGAATGAGTGACTTCTAAAAACAGGCCAATGATGAATACCTCTCTCTCTCTCAAACTAAGTACCTTACAACTTTTCAAGAAGGTTTTTTCCCAAGCAGTCACAAAACAGAATCTTTATGTTATACAAGGTGTTCCAGAGTATATGACACAGAAAATGGATCAATTCATTTTATGAGACTCAAAAGGAAAATTATAAGCCAATCAATCTCATGATAATGGATTTAAACACTCTAAGAATATTTATAAAATCTAACTCCCTAGTATATCAGGATCAAATTAGTTTCATATCAGCAATATAAGAATGATTCAGCATCAGAGAATCTGCCAATAGAAGTCACATTCATGATTAGGTAGATGATAATATTTTATGATTTTCTGCTATTTCCAGGAAAAGCATACTATAATGCTATTTACATCTTTATGACACAACCTTCAGGAAACTGAAATAGTAGAACAGCTTATTCAATTGATAAAACAAATTGACAGAGCAAACATCTTAATGTTAACAGAGAAGCTTTAAACTTATTTCTAGTAACATTCAGGGCTGCCATGGTCTGAATGTCAGTGTCTCCCCACCCTCAATTCACATGCTGAAACCCTGAATTCTAAAGTAGGTGGGGCCTTTGGGAAGTGCTTACATCAGAGTAGAACCCTCATGAGTGAGGGTAGTGCCTTGCCAAGCACTCCTGTGAGCTCCCTAGACCTCCCACTGTGAGGGTACAGACAAGAGGGAGAAGCTAGGACCCACAGGGAATCCTCCTCCACCACATTGGCATCCGGATCTTAGACTTCTAGCCCCCAGAACTGTGAGCAGTACATTCCTACATAGCCACCCCGTTGATGGGATTCTGTTACAGCAGTCACAACAGACTAAGACAGAGGACAAGTCACAAAGGCCCACGTTAGTCCCTGGTTTTATTTTTCAACTATGAATGGAAAATAAATAAATAAAATAAGCCAATAAGTTCAGTGCAGTACCTATAAAAAATTCCAGTGTTTTTTAAATCAACTCAATAAAGCCAATTTATGAAAGTATAAAGATCTACAAAGAGGTAAGTTGGAAAAAAAAAAAGGACAAAGAGGAAAGGAGGATATATTCTACTAAGCATTCAAACTCATTTCAAAACAAATGGATTTTTTGGTAGACATATGATACTGATTGAAGGAAAAAAAGGTAAAAGAATGGAACAGACAGATGACATATGGAAATCTGATATCCGGTGGAGGTAACACCAACAACACATGTGGAAATAATGTACTGAGAAGTAGATGGGGTTAGAGAAAAATTTTGCTGTCTCTTTCACCTTATGCCATATATGGAAAAAATATACCAGGTATAAAGTGCATATACTGTTTATACAGGTATATGCTATACCCCCTACAGGCCGAGGAAACCAAGGGATTTTATAAATGACTTATAGGCAGACAATAAAACTGAGAAAGTAGAGAAAGCAGAGTAAAGCTCTCCTGGAAAGTAGGAAAGTATTCTCCTGGAGAATATAATGTTAACTGAAGAGAAATGTCTTCTTAAAGAACACACAAAAAGCACAAACCATGACGTGAACGGTTGATGCATATCGCTTCATCATTTGCAAGGATTTCAGTTCAATCTAAGGGCACAACAAAGTCAGCAAACAGAAGATAACCTGAAGGACTAAGTCAACAAATAGTTCACATCTATTAAATTGAATCATATCCCATTGCCATCTAATTAGAATGCACTCAACAAGTGTGCGCATGCACACACATACACAGACACACACACACACACACAGAGGCAAACATCAGAGAGCAGCATCTCATCAACACAGTTCTGCCTACAGGAGTGGAAATGTACTGATAAAGGCATTTTGGAAAGTGTAACTGAAATGTGAGATGCATATAAGCAATGAGTCAGTGATCTGTCTCCTGGAACCAAATCTAGGAAAAATCTTGCAGAAGCATATAGTAAGACAGGAACAGATAAAAGGATACTTATCAAAGCATTGTTTGTGATAGCAGAGTTTGATGCAACTTGGTTTTCCCTAACTGTGCGATGACAGATAAATAAATAAATGAACATCATGGGTGCTGTCTGGAACACTTGTATAAATACGTAGCAGCAAAAACAATGGAGAGAACACACCACGGCAATATAGATGGAGCTTAAAAGTAAAGAGCTGAATGAGAAAAGTAAGGACAGTATAACTTGTTACATGATATGATTCTCTGTTAAGTGTTCCATTTTAACTGGATCAAAATGCATGGAATCATAACTAACCCCACCTGGTATACACATGGTGCGTTTGCAAACTGTTGCAGTGATTTGGTCACAGCAGATAGGGTAATACCTAGGAACCTTTTCACTGAAAAGAAACTATGTTAAGTGGACACATGTTCACAGAGAAAATGTATACTTAGTGGCTCCTGCTTTTAAATGTCAGATTGACGGTACTGGAGGGTATGTCAAGGCAGAAGAGGAGCGTGGGGCCTTAGAGTGTGCAGCTCACAGACAGCCTTGAGCACAAATGGCCTGATGACTGAGCACGTACAAAACCTGAAACGCACAGCTTATAAAGGTGGGAACACAGGAGTATGGATTTCAGTTGGCCTCCTGGAGAAGGAGCTGTGGTCACCAGACAGGCTCGGATCTTGCTGCAGCTCTAGTTCTCAGAGAAATGACAGAGAGCTCTCAAAGGATTGTGAGCCGAAGACTGACAATGTGAGGCAGGCTGATTCCCACACCAGTAGGTCTACAAGACACATAGGCTGACAACCAATCTGGGCCACCATAGGTGGAACCCTGAAATCACAGGACAAGGGCTCTGCAAATTCCTGTAGCTTCATGCATTGAGGGACGCTCCAAACAGAACTCAAGAAAAACATGCTGGCAGGTACAAAAAGCTATCCTAGGATCTCACCAAATAAATTATTATAATGGAATCAGACTGAATGGATCCCAGATTAGGAAATTACCAAGTGAAATGCCACCATTAGGATCTAAACAAAGTCCTCTTCTTCCATCTAGTGACACATCTGGAGAATGCAGACAGAAACTCCCGGAAATGAGTGAGTGCACCATGCAGAGTCGTGAACCCTGGTGGTAGAGGCCAGGTTTGAAAAGCGCATGGACCTCGAGGATGTCATGCAAAGCGAAATAAGTCAGGCAGAGAAGGACAGATACCGTATGTTTGCACTCATAGGTCTAACAGGAGAAACCTAACAGAGGACCATAGGGAGAGGAAGGAGGAAAGAGAGCTGGGGAGAGTGAGGGACACAAATCATGAGAGACTATTGAATACTGAAAATAAACCATGGACTGAAGGGGGAGGGGGAGGGGGAAGGAGGTGATGGTCATGGAGGGGGGAAC
>PJEM01000033.1:64460-93014 GCA_004023845.1 Helogale parvula | reverse complement strand
CTTGCACAAGGTCATTCGATCTTTCTTCTTATTACATTTTTTTTCTCTTTTAACAACATAAGGTCTTGCTGAGGATGAACTCGGTGGAGAGCACTCTAGTTGACTGTCCCCACATAAGCTAAATCGAGAGCTTTCTTGCCAATATTTCTATCGCTCTTTTTCAACACCTTCCATACCTTCCGAATATGAAAATAATAATTCAGAGCAGAATTTACCTTTTTCCAAATGGTTATTCTAATTAAATGTAGTCCTTCATTCTAATAATTCCCTACTATTGGATAATAAATAATGTGGGCTAACATTAATGTGAAAGGACATTCAGCTTTCATGTAATTATGAAAAACTAGAAACTAAATAATCATCAGTAGTTTTTAAATAAATTATGCCTTCCCTATAATTAACAAAATCTGAAAACTACATTTTTTATAACACGTGATATAGTAAATGAATAAAAACAAGAAAGGACTATTGTATGAATCAATTCTATAATGTGGAAAACATAGGTATGGGAAATGTAGATATGCACATAAAATATACGTCCCTACCGTACCTATAGAATATGTAATTATGTAACTGAGAATCGTTTGCATAAAAAAGAATAAAAGTAAACATATAATGTTAATCCACTAACTTTCTCCTAGTTTGTGTTATTGTAAGTGATTTTACACTGTTTTTAGACACTTTTTCAATATTAGGTATATATTAATTTTAGAATTGAAAAAGAAAAGGAGAAATTTGATGCCATCTTCTGCAATCAATCCACTTTATAGGAGATGAAAAGTAAGGTCCAAAGCCACTCTGGAAGTTACTGGACTGGCCAGGACTTGAACTCCTGTCTATTGACCCCCATGCTCTGAGATTCCCCACAACCAGGCTGGAACAGCACGGAGCCACTGGCTTTGTGAACCTCTCCCGCATCCATGTACAGTGTGACGCTCTCCCCTGAAATGCTAACAAGCAAACATTGCTTGAGTGTGCACCGAGCAGTGCTTTTAGGGGGATGGAATAAAAACCGTGAGTCACAATGTTTCAAGAGGCCACCAGTTGTCAGGAATCCACATCTCTCAGAAACACTGCAAACTCAAATCAGACACAGTCACCCGGAAGGAAAAGCTCCCCAGAGACTTTTCTTTAGCTTCGAGACCGGTATTTCACAATCATTTGAGGCACTGTTAAAAGAAGGGCATCAAATAGTTGAAAATTCACTTGCTGTTTCCAGTGTATCATTTATGTAAGAGAATAGGTAATTTGGGAGAAAAAGGTGCATCAGAAATCTGAATAATTCAATATACATATCTTTGTTGAAAATTTTAAACATCCTTCCCCACGTTAGCCATTATTAAGTCAAGACCCGTGGAACGAAGTGACAGTCTGGAAGAGCAGGCGGCGTGGGGAACATTCTCGGCCTGCCAGGGAGAACTACTGATTTGCTGTTTCCCGGAGCACTTTATTCTCGTGGCTCTGAATGCATGCTACCACCTGTGCTCCCTGCTCCCAGGAGCACCCTGAGGTTACTATGAAATCCTTGTCTGAGGCTCAGATCAGATCCTGGAGCTGAGAGGCCCTACGAGAGAGAGCCTAGTCTTGATCTCTTGTTTAAAGCAAATAATATATAACAAACTGCAGGTGAGTTAGCAGAAAGTCCATACAGCCCCAAGGGAAGTATTGAATGTATCAAAAATGAGTGGAGTGAGGGAAATGAGAACCCACATCTACTGCCACATTATTGTTCATACCATTCCACACTGTTCAATAGTCTCAAATTTCCGAAACTTCAAAACACAGAGAAGTACAGTATTAATAACAAAGGATGAACTTCAGCATGATAGAACATAAAAATAATATCTCTAAGAGTCAGGTTGCTCTTTTTCCCTAACAATATATATTTTTATAAATAATTATCGTAGCGTGTTCAAGACCGTTGAAGCCCTTGACTGTGCTGCGTTAGAAAGCCAGGAGCTAATAGATGCTGGCGAGGGTGTGGAGAGACGGGCACCCTCCTACCCTGTTGGTGGGAATGTAAACTGGTGCAGCCGCTATGGAAAACTGTGGAGGTTCCTCAAAAAACTATCCATAGAACTCCCCTATGACCCAGCAATAGTACTGCTAGGGATTTACCCAAGGGATACAGAAGTGCTGATGCATAGGAGCACATGGACTCCAATGTTTGTAGCGGCACTTTCTACAATAGCCAAATCATTGAAAAAGCCTAAATGTCCATCACCTGATGAGTGGATCAAGAAGATGTGGTATATATATACAGTGGAGTACTACATGGCAATGAGAAAGAATGAAATCTGGCCATTTGTAGGAAAGTGGATGGACCTCGAGGGTGTCATGCTAAGTGAAATAAGTCAGGCAGAGAAGGACAGATACCATATGTTTGCACTCATAGGTCTAACAGGAAAACAGGAGAAACCTAATGGAGGACCAGGGGGAGGGGAAGAGGGAAAGAGAGTTGGGGGGAGAGAGGGACGCAAAACTTGAGAGACTATTGAATACTGAAAATGAACTGAGGGTTGAAGGGGAAGGGAGAGGAGGGAAGGGAGGCGGAGGTGATGGAGGAGAGCACTTGTGGGGAAGAACACTGGGTGTTATATGGAAACCAATTTGACAATAAACTATTTAAAAATAAAATAAAATAAATGTTAATCTCATAAAAAAAAATAAATAAATAAAACCAAAAAAAAAAAAAAAGAAAAGAAAAGAAAAGAAAGAAAGCCGGGAGCACACGGGTAGGAGGCAGCGTACTATAGCATTCCTCGGGGCTCCAGTCGTACCCAGCCTTGCGGAGGGGACTGGAGATGGAATGAGCCAGCAGTAACAACCATACATGCATGAATATTAGGACCTACAAGGTGACTCATGTGGTCACAGCCCCAGTGCTAGGGACCTGGAGAAAACAGGCAAGATAGAAAACACCTAACTATACTGACAAAGTTTGCATGAATGGGAGGACTACATTTTTGTAGTAGATGCTACAATTGCCAGTTCTATGTGACTAACGTGAGAGAGGCACATTCTCTAATGGAGACCGCACATGGATAAGCATCACGTACACCTGCTAAGATGTGTGTGTACTTCACCAACACTGGATGAGAATACGGTCCACACCAGCTGCTGTGCCAGTCACGGGATAGAAGGCGCTCAACAACACAGATCTAGCCTCTGTGCTTATGGAACTTGGGTTGTGAAGATGGCCAGAATTAAACTAATAATCACATAAGTGAGTAGTAACAAAACTAAATATTCTGGAGGAAACAAAAGCTTACTAGGAGAGCGTGCAAGAGGGAAACCAAATTTAGATTCACAAGTAAGGGCAGGCTCCTAAAAACTGAGGAGAAGTTAGCTCAGAAAGGGTGTGTGCACATATGTGTGTACGATGTGTGATAGGTTGGCGTGCATCACTTGGGGGCAGAGATAACTTCGCTCTGTCAGGGTGCCGAGTTCAGGACTTGGACCATGGTCTACTGGGACGAGGAGACGGTATTCTGACTCTCCTAAGGCTGAAATGATAGGCAGACAGCAGATTCCGCACGACCCCCTGAACCACATGGGAATTGTGTAATGCTATGCCAATTGATTAAGAATTTATGAAAATATTTTAAAAAACTTTTTAACATTTATTTACTTTTGTCAGATGGCACAAAAGCAGGGCAGGGGCAAAGAGAGGAGACACAGAATCCCAACCAGGCTCCCTGTTGTCAGCACAGAGCCTGATTCAAGGGTCAAACTCATGAACTATGAGATCTTGACCTGAGCCGAAGTCAGATGCTTAACCAGCTCAGCTGCCCAGGCACCTCATGAAAATATTTTTTAAAAGAGGAGTTATCTACGTCAAAGTACAGCACTCACGTTAGTGCACATACAGACCTATCCTAGAGGAGAGTAATCTTCCTTAGTGGGGAAGCAAGTCTGTAGGCTCATAAAATACACAGACAACCCCAAGTCATTTCACTTACAGAGAAGGGAAATAGCCCACACCCGGACACACATTGTCACAGTCTGCCATGGGAAATGTCCCCGGAGGCTGTGGCTACCGAGTCACACCAGTAACTGTGACACTGTTCTGCTCCCTGCTGCCTCACCCTGTAGAGGCATTTGCAGAAAAACAAGAACAAAAGCATACTGTTGATAAACTTTCTACAAGATGGTCATTTTCTACAAGCCATTAATTATGACCATCTTTCACCAGATCTGGCTGGCTGGTCCTGTCCATCTCTATTTCATGGCCCTCATCCTACACCTACTTCCTTCACCTCCAATATCTGTCATTCTCTTCTCAGAAAACACTGAGAATCCTAGCACATATAAAAACACTGCAAAGATCTTCCAGAGGAGATAGGAAAGATTCCTGGGAAAAGCATGGTATTGGGAGGATCCTATGACTATCTCCTGAGACAGGTGAATTTTGACAGTTAAAATACTAATTCCACTCTGACTTTATCCATGTAAAATAGCTATTTATTGAATTTTCTTTTAAAAGCTGGATTTACCAGGTTTTGTTTCCTCCAGTTAAGCATCTTAACAGAGAATTTGTTACTGTTTATTAGAAGAATTGCATTTGAGAGCATGAAAATAACTGATTTACAATTTTATGAAGAAACAATAATGCCTTTATTAAGTGTGAAGCACAATTCTTATAACAAACTGTGATAAATTCTTTTGTTTTCTTTTGCCGCATTATTTTCTTATGAACAAACCAAAAATCCATGGTGAGCAGTTGCATTCTTGGCTGATGTATCTTTTATGTACAGGGAATTTGAAGAGGACAGTGGATTCATTTAGAAGTGTAACTGGTGCTGTGATTATAGCAATACTTTTGTTAGTCGTATGTCATCTTTCCCATGCAAGCTTTTTAAGTGTTTAGTTTTCCTCTTGTCATGGTCAACTGCTGAATTTACTTGAAGGATGTAGAATACTGTTTAAATAATACTAAAGTGTGTACAATTAGGTCAAAGAATTGTGCAAGCAAAATCAGAGAGAACCATAAGAGGTGCAGGGTCACTAAGGAGAAGTGTTTTGGGGTCCAGAGTGAACCTCCCTCTGTTCGGCATAGCTAACAGGGTAGATTTCAGGAGGTGACAGAAATCATCTGAGGTCCTGGTTTAGGCTTTGTCGTGCCTGATACTACTGAAGTGCCTACAGGGACAGAAATGTGGCAACAGTGTTTAGTGGCTTGGGCACTCGAGTCTTACTGAAGAGAGAATGACCTTTTTTACAAGTCCATGTGACACCAAAAATTTGAAAGGGGAAAATACCAGAAGAATGACAAGAGGCACAGGAATTTCATAACATCATAGACAGATAAAAGGAGTATGAAGAGGGAGGAACTGAAAGACAATTTCGCTCATGTAAACCTCAGTGACAGGGACAGACTCATCTGGAAGAGGGCAGTCAAGACAAAGGGCCGTGGTGAGTGTTTTCAAGGAGCTGGGTGCAGGTTCAGTGCTGTGCGTGGGACTCTGAGATGCTCCTGGAACAGGAGATCCTGGGGTGTTCTCCAAGTGGTTGTATTTCTGTGTTCTATTTTTATTGTCCAGAAACTCGCAAATAATATTAAATAGCAAGGGTGATGGTACAGCACTGGCCATCTATTCATTCACTCACTCATTCATTTATTCATTCACTCATCCTTCATTTTTAAAGAGGAATGGTTTGTTAATCACCCTGGCCAACAAAGCTCACTGCTGGTTTTTCTGCAGTGGGTTGCCCTGTTTCAGGAATTTTCTTTTTAGGCTTACTTTATTTGGAAAGACATGTTATGTGTGGGTCTAGAGCTCTCAGGAGAGGGATGGATGGATGGGGATACAAGGGATTGCACAGGAAGGAGGGTGCCAAAGTCCCCAGACTGCCGGCAGCAGGGTGTGCTCTCAGCGGCAGCAGGGTGTGCTCTCAGCGGAGCATGCTGGAGAGGAAAGGAACGGAGGAAGGGGCATCTGGGCGGCTCAAGTGGTTGAGTGGCAGTTCTTCACTCCGGCTCTGGTCATGATCTCAGCATTCGTGGGTTCAAGCCCCATGTTGGCCTTTGTGTTGATAGCTCAGAGCCTGCTTGAGATTGTGTCTCCCTCTCTCCCTGTTCCTCCACCACTCACAAGCTGTCTCTCTCTCTCTCTCAAAATAAACAAACATTTAAAAAAACTTTAGAAAAGGAAGGCAAGGGAAGATACTTAATTACGGCATTTATAAAGTGGGAGCATGAAGGTACAACACATACACAGTATGAGAGTTAAAAACTAAAAGGAGGATGATATCTACAAGTTTTAGACGTAGGGAGCTTCAAAACAGAGAAACATACGCATTTTCATACAGTTAGATGCAAACAGGAAACATTTGCTTTTTATTCCATTTTCATTAATTAATGATTTATAACATGGCTTGCAAGAAGTGAATTTATACAAAAATATTTAGTTCATGTCATCTAAAATATTTTGGAGTGGATTTGGGGGAGATATTACTCTCTCAAATATAACTTTTTATTTTATACATATTTAAATTTGGTCTATTTCACTATTTCTTGCTAAATTATCACCCATGAATTAAAATGGTCTCTTCAGATGTTTATTGATATGTAAAAGTCGAGATAGATTTGTCTCTTTTTTCCAACATTTTATTCTCCTCATATCATCCAGAACCTTCTAAGCAATGTTAAATATCAATGCTACTAATCAAACATTTACCTTCTTACCTACTTACCTTACCTTTACGGTTTCTACTTTTTGATAAGGGATGGTTCCTACTTTTTATCATTCTCAATGTTGCTATTAAATTATGCTATATCATGCTTGTTATATTACTTCGCACTCATTGTAATAGCATTCTGATGGATTTGGGTGTGACTTCCCTGAACGCAAACTACACCATGCTGTAGCACGCTGGCATCCCCTGTTCAGGAGATAGCATGGACATTCTCTCTCCACTGCTCCAAGAACAGGATGAAACCATCAAACGCAGAGACCAATAAAGTTAACACTTTGCTCCTGTATTTTAAAAGTTAAAGCTCTGAAAGACCCAGGGCGTTAGCAATGGATATCAAAAAAGTACATGAAAAGATGGCTATTTAATTCCATGGCTACACGAGACTCTCTGGAAGGAGGGAAGTAAAAAATTTGCAGAAAAGCATTGGCGTTTGTCCTTGGGAAAGAGGTCTGTACGGTGACTTATTCCTGCACTCCGGGTCAGCGCATGGGCTGCAGGGCAGAGCAGGCTAAGGGTGGCCAGGACAGCAGACAGCCACAGGCTCTTCCATTCAGAGAGCAGGTTTGCCTTGTTCTCGGAGTCTGGATACCTGTGTGATTACCCGTGATTTCCTCTGCAAAGGCTTCCATAAATAAAAGCAATAACCAAATAACAGTCTAAAGAAGAAACCGCTGTGCACATGAGAGAAGAGAAAGTCATGTTATAAATGTACAAAAGGTATTCAGAAATTAATGAGGAAAAGAGAAAGATCATCTTAGAAGGACACATGATCTACACAGGCAAGGGGGTGAAGGTAAAGTGAAAATAGACAGTAAATATATGAAAAAAATGTACAGCCTCACTAGAGGTGAGACAATGTAAGTTAATCAATGTAAAATATTCTAACCTGCCGAATCAATTATAAGAATTCAAAGAAAACATATGAAGTTTAATCCTGGCAAAATTAGAAACCAGACACTCAGGTGTCCTTCTTGTGACAATACAAACAAATCCAGAGGGAAAGAAAGGTTATGTTGGTTTCACAGTAGTCCCTGAGGGCCTCTGGGTCCCCGGACCCAAGGCAAGGAACAAACACAGCAGGGAGCACAAGCACCCCTGAAGCCAGAAGTTCACGGTGACGGCAAACGCACGTGCCACTGGGTGACCAGGACACGGAGCCGCACGCTGGCTGCAAAGCACAGAGCTTCTCCCAGGACTGGGATGTGAGAGTTCCAGAGAGCTGACTGAATCCCAGGTACCCTGAGAACCCAGATCGCCCCAAAGCAAATTGCCATTATCTGTGAAACACAGTCTCTCAAATGAGGCCCCTGGGCCTCCATGGATTTCAGTTCACTCCAAGTTACAAGGAAACTGACTACCATGAGTGTCCGCAGAGCAGAGGGAGAGCCCGCACATGCAGCACACTCATATTCTCTCATATAAAATATAAAACTATTTAAAGAGTATACCATTTTATAATAAAAGAATATCACCAATGAATAAGAAAAGATTAAATGATAGGTATATGTGAAAAGGATGAACATCTAAAAATAAAAGTTAAATGTCTGATATATAACAAAACTTACTGAAGTTTCACTCTTATATCAACCACCGTAGGAGACAGAACCATGAACGACAGGACAGATGTGAGAAACGTACTTAGAGTCAGTGCCAGGAAGACTGGCAGACGGAAACCAGGAATGAAAGGGGGTTGGGAGACAAGGAATCAGAAGCCGGTGAAGCCCTGACTGGCTGCCCTATAGCCCCACGGCCTATAAGCTTGGAGGAAGCAATGGCCCCTATCAAGTAGAGACATGAGCGATACCACAGCAGACACTGGAAGAAGGAATTTAAAACCCCGCAGTTAAGAATGTGCTGGGATAGAAATGCCACATACGGTGACTATCATCCACGGAGCGGCTCACCCCATGTTGACCACAGTGAGGAAGGTGCATGCGAGACAGCCCCCTGCATCTCCCACAAGCCCTGTGGGCCCATCCTCCTCAGATCAGAACTAAGATTAGGAGGGGACATTGCAGAAGCTGACTGCCCCATTGACTGAAAGGAGGATAAGTTCAAGAACTAATAGGGGTCAGGTGGCAACACTGAAGCAGTAGAAGAAAGTCAGGTGCAATCATCCTCCTAAGTGGAGAAGTGAGCGTTGTGATCCTACAGTTAGTCCGTGACACTTGGATCAGACAGTTAAACACTTTTTAAAAGGCAGCCATGGGTGTACTATTGGGTCCCAGCAGAGACTAAGAGGTCAAGTGGCCATGAGGCTGAAACAGTCCAGCATAAGCTGGTTTCTGTCAGACTCACTAAGTCCTACGGCTGGGCAGTCCTAGCATCAATCTGTGGTAAGATGTACATGATGAATACACATACAAGTTCAAGTAGGTAGCCCAGACTTTTATGTCATCCATCATCATTACACCAGCCCCTCTCCTTCAGCCCTCAGTACGGCCCTATGGGAAGTTTCTCATCACTGATAGAAGAGGAGAAACGTCAACCTTCACATACAGGCTGGCTTAGTACCTGGGTACATGGACTGTTCATTACAGCCTCAGTCAGGGCGGTCCCTAATGTGCTCCCATGGGCATGTCCACAGGCCCTGTACATACTTATCCATCTAGTATGCAAAGACAACTAGCCTCCAATTAGCATTTATTCATTTTTGAAAGACAGAGAGAGTGTGAGTGGGGGAGGGGCAGAGAGAGAGAGGGAGACAAAATCTGAAGCAGGTTCCAGCCTCCGAGCTGTCAGCACAGCTCACACTCAGGAACGGTGAAATCATGACCTGAGCTGAAGTAGGACGCCTAAATGACTAAGCCACCCAGGTGCCACATGTGTGAGGCATTTTGATAATGCCTTTAGCTCAGATCAGTAGCACTGTGGCATGGGACCAAGAGATACACTTTCAGCAAAAGAGCTATGCTGTGTGTCCCACAAGCCACCGTTCCTCTCAATGCCCCATCAACCAGGAGGTGCTAAACAAGCAGAGCAATGTGCTTTCTCACTGAATATGTAGCTGAGGCATCAGCTTAGAGAATACACCTTCAAAGAGGTTTCTGTAAATCAATTTCATTATACGGGCTTGCAACTCTGACAGTTATAATGCATGCACTGGAATGAGTAGTAAAACAAGAGGCAACTTCACCCTCCATCACTTCCATTGCCTGGCTTGGAGAATCCATTTTTCCTCTTCCACCATATCTAGGCATTATAAATGTGGTCCTCTTCCTATAGCCTCCACAGTCTATGGGAAATACTTCCTGGAGACACTGCAAGAGCCCCATGAAATGTCAAACTAAGGCTGTGGCTTTCTCACTTTAAGCTCCTTGTGTCCACCGTGATAATTTCATTAGGAGTAAGTACTTCTATCAAATGTAAGGCAGGGTAAAATAGGACTACCACCTGGCAATCCACTCGGGCATCTCTTCAGACCACGTTGCCCAGATTTGATGAGAAATGAACTTGTGTGGTAGCCATGAACTGAGAAGAGCAAGGGGGGCATGTGGCGGAGTCTCTTCAAGCCTGTGGGTCTCGATGACCCACCAAATAAGCCACTTGGACAAGCCTAAGTGCTCACCAAGAGCAGAGAAAGCCTAGAATAGACAGTGAATGAAAGAAATGATGAGCATCAGGCACATCCTGAGCGGCTTTGGCTATCTTTCAAGCCTTTCATTACACTAACCATTTTCTTGCCAGTTTTCCTCAGGATGTAAGGACAAACAGAATGCAGGAGGATCTGTTCTCAGTACTTATTGAACACAAATGCATCTCCGCTGCTCATGATGTGCACTGTATTAGACGTCCTCATACATATGTTGCCTAAATTCTCTTCTCCAGGGTGGAAACATCCACTTCCTTGGCTGCTGGGAGTTTTGGCAGCTGTGTCCCCCTCCAGGACTCTGCCTTGAGTAGAGGGTTGTTCTGCCCAAGCTTACATTTGTCCAAAGTCTGCTTGATGCCCCAACCCAGCGCCCCTTCCCCCTGCACCACCTAACTCCGGAATGTCCTGTGGGACCCCTGAGGCTGTTGTAGCAAAGACAGTGTTCACCTTCTCCTTTATCTCCCATCATTCCTTACTTCCACCAGGATTTTGATCTTAAGAGAACTTCCCACAAACTTCCCTCACATAAATCTGTCTTTCAAAGTGTGTTTATCCTGCAACAGAGATACACCTCATTCAAGAGTAAAATTTAACGTGGGGCGCCTGGGTGGCTCATGGCTCAGTCAGTTAAGCTGCTGACTTTGGCTCAGGTCATGATCTCGCGGTTCATGAGTTTGAGCCCCACATCAGGCTCTGTGCTGACAGCTCAGAGCCTGGAGCCTGCTTCAGATTCTGTGTCTCCTTCTCTCTCTGCCCTTCTGCTGCTAATGCTCTGTCTCTATGTCTCAAAAATAAATAAACATTTAAAAAAAGAGTAAGATTTAATGTAATAAAGAAATCACTTTTGCCCCAACTGATCTATAAACACAATTCAATTATAATAAAAATATGAAAGGACACTAAGAAGAATCAGACCTATTTTAGAATGTATTGGTAAGACAAAAGTTAAAGAACAGTCAGAATATTCCTTAAAGTGCAAACTAAGGGAGATTGGCTCTATGAGATATCAAGATACATGTAGATATATACATTTAAAGATATAATAAATAGGGGTGCGAGGATGGCTGGGTTGGTTAAGTGTCCAACTTCAGCTCAGGTCATGATCTCAAGGTTTATGGGTTCAAGCCCTGCGTGGGGCTCTGCACTGTCCATGCTAA
Organism: Helogale parvula; assembly: GCA_004023845.1. Classification (NCBI taxonomy): domain Eukaryota; kingdom Metazoa; phylum Chordata; class Mammalia; order Carnivora; family Herpestidae; genus Helogale; species Helogale parvula. The sequence continues at coordinate 81,566 of PJEM01000033.1, read as the reverse complement.
GGATTCGCTCTCTCTTTCCCTCTCTCTTTTTGTCCCTCCCCCTCTTACACTTTCTCTCTCTCTCTCAAAAAAGGGAACACTTTAAAAAAGATACAATAAATGGCTGGAAAATAATTATTTAATGTTTATTAATTTTTATTACATGTAGATGTAGATGCCCCAGTGTTCTGGCACCATTTTTTGAAAACACTATCTTTTCTCCATCATATACTGCCCTTGATCCTTAATCAAACTGACCTTTCTATTCTTCATAATTTCTATTTCTGTACTCTTCTTTATGGTCCATCAATCTATTTGTGCATTCTTTTGACAATACCACACCATCTTGATTACTGCAGTTTTATAGGAGGTTTTAAAATTGAGTAATGTGTCTTCCAACTTTTCTCTTTTTCAAATTTGTCTTGGCCATGCTTAGACTTTTCCTTCTCCATATATACTTTAGAATCAATTTGTCATTATCCATAAAAATAACTTGCTGGAATTTTGATTGGGACTGTATAAGATCCATGCATCAAGTTGGGACAAACTGACATCTTCACAATATTAAGTTATCCTATCCATGAACATAGACTATCTCTCCATTTATTTACTTGTTTTTGGTATCTTCTTTCACCAGAGTTTTGTGTCCCTCATACAGATCTTATACACATTTTGCTAAATTTATACTTACGTATTTCACTTTGGTGCTAATGTAAATGATATTGTGCTTTAATTTCAAATTCTACTTGTTTATTGCATGCATATAGAAAAGTGACTTTTATGTATAAACCTGCTATCCTACAACCTTACTCTAAAAGCTTACTAGTTTCAGGGGTTTTTTTGTGGATTCATTAGGATTTTCTACATAATCACATCAACTAAAAACATATTCAGTTTTATTTCTTCCTTTCTAATCTGTATAATTTTTGTTTCCTTTCTTGTCTTATCATGTTAGCTAGGAATCCCAGATGATGCTAAAAAAGAATGATTAGAGGGACATGCTTGATCTCAGTGGGAAAGCTTCCAGTTTCTCATCATGAAGCTAAATGTTAATTATAAATTTGTGTAGGTATTCTTTATCAAGTTGAGGAACCTCACTTCTGTTCCTGGTTTGCTGAGTTAGCTGTGTATTTTTCATTGATCTGGACTATGTTCTCATTTCACTTTTGCTTCTGGTTCAAAATGAAGATGGAATGAGGCGCCTGGGTGGTTCAGTAGGTTAAGCGTTCAGCTTCGGCTCAGGTCGTGATCTCATGGTTCCTGGGGTTGAGCCCTGTGTCGGGCTCTGCTGACAGCCCAGAGCCTGGTGTCTGCTTCAGATTCTGTGTCTCCCTCTCTCTCTGACCTGCCCCTGCTCATGCTGTCTCTCTCTGTCTCTCAAACAAAACAAAACAAAACAAAACAAAAAAAAACAAAATGAAGATGGAAGAGGAGCTGCTATCTAAAAATACTACACCATTAGTACATGAACTAGGCATGTAGATCCAGATTTAACACAACATGCCTGCTAACCCCATATGTGTTGATTTCCTTAATATCTATTCTGCATTTGGTATCTTACTCGGGGGAGTGAAGTTATGCAATACCTAGTTCCTTTCATTTATTTTATGTAACATGTTGTGCGTTAATCTGGAAAGTTAACATGTGATACTCTCGTAGGGCTTTAAGAGCTAAGCTAACTTTCCTTATTTCTCAGGCTTCAAAATGTCTAGTTGAAATGGCATAAGAAAAGAGATGACTAATTAAGCAAGAGTGTTCATAATTTATCAAGAGTGGCTCAAAATGAAGCAGTTTTCTGAAACTAGCCAGCTTTCCAAGGATGCTCATCAGGGCACAGAAAACACATCTGGCCGAGAGAACAGAGGAGGAGCTCAAGAACAAAGTGCTGAAGCATCATATCGCCTGTCTCTCGGAAAAAACAGCAAGGACTCAATACTGTGCAAACGGTATTGAAAAGAAGCAAGTCTGCTGAGAAATTAAATTTTCAAGACTGTACTAAAAGTTCTTTCTTCAAGCAAGTCTGTAAAGACTAAGGACATTCTGCCTCTAATTGCATCATTTGCTCAGAAGCAATTGTTGATATTGAACACAACACACCTGTGAGAATGTACATTGGAATTCAAAATTCAAGAAGATTGAATCCAGTTCAGATCAGAGCCCCTTCCTCGCTCATATTCACTAAGATTCATCACCAGCTGGGAGCTCCTGTGTGGCTGAGTCATTTAAGCATCTGATTTTTGGTTTAGGCTCAGGTCATGCCCTCACAGTTCCTGAGATTGAGCCCCACGTAGACTCTGTCCTGACCGTGCAGAGCCTGCTTGGGAATCTCTCACTCTCACTCTCACTCTCACTCTCGCTCTCTCTCTCTCTGCCCCTCCACAGCTCAAACACATACACACTCTCTCTCAAAATAAATAAACATTAAAAAAATAAAATATATAAAGTTTGGGATTCCTGGGTGGCTCAGTCAGTTGAACATCCAACTTTGTCTCAAGTCATGATCTCGTGGTTCACAAGATTGAGCCCTGCATCAGGTTCTGTGCTGACAGCTCAGAGCCTGGAGCCTACTTCAGATTCTGTTTTCCTCTTTCTCTCTCTCTGCCCTTCACCACTCAAGTTCTCTGTCCTTCCCTGTCTCAAATATAAATAAACATTTAAAATAAACAAATAAATAAAGTTTATTAAAAAAACAAAGAGTAGTCAACAAGTGTTCAGTAAAAAATTGTAGTCTGACCACAAAGCTAACATACATTTCCCATGGGTCCTTGTATACGCCCATGAACCTATTTTCTAAACAATGCAGCATTTCACCCTGCAGTTTGGAGACCCACAACCCTTCACAAACAATCCTCACACTTCAAAAAAATCACACACATGCCCATCTGCCTCACGCACACATCCACACACAGATGAAAGTCCTTCAAGTACTGCTGCATACAGACGAGGGCCCTGTGCACAGCACTGCACAGCTGGGTGCACAAGTGCAGCAGCAAAATTAAGGAAGCAGCCCTTCCAGTGAAATCTTATATCAGGAGGGACTTGTATATTTTCTGCATGACATTTTTAAATAACTTGTTTCTTTTATACGCAGACCGATATAAAACATCTAGGAACTTAGATAATATTTTTTAATATAAAAACTCCCATTTCTCCTAAATACTATTAGGCAGAAATAAATTTTCAGATGTACTTACTTACATATACTTACATAAAAGTATTATATTTTAGGCAGGCTTTGATTTCTAAAAATTTGCACTTATATTCTTTATGCATAGGATTATGCGTAAATCCTTTCTTACATTTTTCTAATAACCACTCAAATGTAAATTGTCAGTCAATTTCTAGAGTAGAACCCCACTTTGAACAGAGCAGGAAAATTAACAACTTAGTGTGTAAGACGTATGCTCACCAACGAGAAAATTTTAAATGAGGAAGCAGGACAGAGGGAAAAAAAGAAAAACAAAAACCTCACCAGTTATGAAAAGACAGAGAATTCCAGGGAGAAAAGCAATGTTCAGCTTCTCAGCTAAATGATACAACATAAAGTCGAGGCGATTATAATAGAAATATGGTCAACTTTTTGTTCCTCAGAACATAATCTTACGTTTTAAAATGTGTATCTGCCCCCTCATGAAAAACACCTTAAAAGTTCTGTGAGATGGTACTTTGACTTCATTTAGCATGCTTTACTGCTTGTTAGTTGCAAATTTGCCACTTTTTGTATCACCAGGGCCCCAAAGTGGAACCCTTGATCACATTTTAAGGAAGCAATCCTGTTTTATTTCTGCTGTGGTTTCAGAATGTTCTGGCACACACAGCCGCTTCAACCGACTCTTGAAACGCACAAGTGCCCTTCACATTTGTTACAACAGATTCGTACTGATCATAAGCATCGGTATCGTCTTGAAGCTTCTTGGAAACCCAATCTGTAATTACTGCCTTGTTGAGTCTCACAAATACGAACGACATGATAACTCCAGTCGGTCCGTGTTGTTTTTCTACCAGCCATGAACACGACCCAGGAACATTTCTAGAATACTCCCGTTACTCTGGGGGTTTTGTTTGTTTGTTTTTTAAATAATATATTCCTACCTTTATGTGAAGTTGAGATACGTTTTTACCTTTGTAAGTTTATAACATATGAATGCCGTTCTATGTGAAGCATGACAAAGGGACTTAGAGATTCAACAATACCTGATAATAATGGTTTATTATTATAAATGTATGATAACTGTTAAGTATCATACATAATATTTTTGCCTGATTCTAAGCACCATACATATTTAATGCCTTTAACAGCCCTATGATAGATGTAATTCCATTTTACCCATTTTTACAAAATAGGGCATTGAACACACACAAAGATTTAGTAGCTTTCCCAAGGTTGAAGAGCCCACAAACTGCAAAACCACCGTTCCACAGAGGCCGTTTGTGGCTGGAGTCTGTGCTCTTAATGACCCTCTTACGTTGTTCTGATGTGACCTGCATTCATGTCACTGCCCCCACCTCCTGTGATGTGAATTACCAAACTTCCTCGCTAGCAAAATGCCAACAGTTCCAAGGAAAGCAGTAAGTTAACAAGATATTGCCAGCGGGAGAAAGAGAAAGAAGAAAAGAAGGAAAAGGGAAATTAAAAGGAAGGTAAGAGGGAAAAAAAAAGAATGGCCAGCAAATTTCCTTGGATATCGTTTAGAAAACACATTTTTACCTAAAAACATTAAAATGTAGAAAGACACACCGATAACAAAAAATACATGCTATAATTCCCTTTTTACACTGGGTTCCTTAGTAGAGAAAAATGAAAGGAAACCATTGCTCTGCGTGATATTTGAGTGAAACTGCTATTTGGATTAACAACAAGATTAAAACAAGCAAACAAAAAACCCTTAAATTTCTTAGTGCTTATTGAAGAGAGCAGATTTATGATGGGAGGAGGGGAAGAAGCAGGAGGAAGGGAAGTTAAGAAATAGAGGGGTGCCTGGGTGGCTCAGTAGGTTAAGCCTCTGACTCCTGATTTGGGCTCAGGTCATGAGCTCACATTTCTGGAATTGGAGCCCCAGGTGCTCTTAGCAGGGAGCCTGCTTGGGATTCTCTTCCTTTCTCTCTGCCTCTCCCCCACTTGCTCTTTCTCTCCTTCAAAACACATAATTAAACTTAAAAATTTTTTAAAAAGAAGAAAAGGAGCCTCAAATCACCACAAGATTTTGATGTCATTAGAGGACTACTGTAATATTCGTGGCCAATTGGTGCATGATACAAACATGATCATTTTCTGGATAACAAAATGTAGTAACTGCAACAATATTTAGGAGTCTCGGTGATGACCAGGCAAAATCTCTATCAGCACCATAACAACAAAACAGACAGGCTGTGCGTGTAGCTGAACAAATAGTCCAGGTCTGGAAGGTCTGTCTCTCGTGTTCGATGGGGCAGCGCTTTCCCGTGAGCCCCAGACGCCTCGCAGGACACCGCAGCAGACAAACAGCGCTTGCGCTCGGCAGTGTGGGGGCCACTGCCGCTGCGTGCTCCCCACACGTGTCCTGTGTAGAAAGGGCACCTGTCTTCCCAGCTCCTCTACAATTCACACGCACGCACACACATGCACACGCACACACACGCATACATTATTTTGGGGAATGGCTTCTCCATCTCCCAGTCCAGATCATCTTGAGGGTGTTCAGTGCAAGCCTGTAACTGACTGAAGTTATTTCCCACCTCACTGAACTTCATAGGAGAAGGAGCTGTCTGCAGTAAAAGTGTAGATCTAGATAAGAGAATCCAAGTTCCTATTTCATACTGTGTGAAGAGCTGTTCCAGCCTCGAGTTTCCTAATAACTTGATTTCTCAAATTCATTCCCAGCCTCCTAGACTTTCAGTCACGTTTAAGTAAGAGGGAGGAAAAAGAAAGAAGGAGAAGATAGATTATTGTAATGTTCCTGGGTAACATTGATATTTAATTTCTTTCCCATTGTGGTCTGCCTAGTCCAACATTTAGGAAATATGTTGTTTCTGAATTAGAATGGCAACAAAGCAAAGCCCCAGGATTTACTCTGATCAGAACAAAACAAAGCGTGGCACTGGTTAGGCGTCTTCCCTAACTGCACATTCTGCGGGGTTTCAGACTTCCATGGATGCCGGCCATTTCCAGGGGCATCTCGGACGGGGCCACACCCGCATCTCAAATACCACAGAGGCCAACTGAGCAGAGGATCGGCAGGTGCATGTGGCTGCCTCAGAACTCGGAGAGCACCGATCTGGGGTGCTATTACGGATGGAGCATCTTCAAATAAAATACTCAGATTTCATCAGGGTGTGTGTCCAAAAGAAGACCTGAGAAGAATCTTAAAATATACCTCAGTCTCCCCCAAACCTTCTGGGACACACACTGTTAGGGGTGGGACCCAGGACCTTTTTTTTGACAAAACGTCCCATCTGATCGTGATGCTCACATCTGATTGAGCATATTTGCCATATTATTTTGGAGTGTGTGCCTCAGCAAAGCCAAAAAAAAAAAAGGTTCACTTTACTCTGAGACTAGCAAAATTCTATCATTCGCCAGACAACCTGGATTTAGCACAATGGTAGTGTGCAAAATATGTGTTATATGAATGAATGAGTGAGTTGTATGTTACACAATTATGCAGACTGAACTCCTTTGTGAATTTCCCTGGCACACAAGAAACTAGCACAATTCCTGTTACTGTTAAGGGTTTCTATAAAGTGCCACACTGGTTCTCGGATAATGTAGTATTTTTCATCTCTTTTGGTATCAGAAGAAACTGTTAGACTCTAAGGCACCTTTTAGTTTAATAAGTATTTACTATTCACCCCCTTGGATACATGCTGGAGGAGTTGGTGGAGCGTAAGATGATATAAGAATCATAAAAGTGGCTAAAATAAAGCCCGAGACCCTGCAGAACTTACCCTCCTGCGCTTACCCTCGGCCGCTTTTACCCTAAGCAGGCAGGTTTGCCCAGGCCTGGATGTGAATTGTAAGACCAGAAGGATGGGAGGCACCGTGTTTCTGAACTCTGGCCTCCGTCCTAAGCGAGGGTGAAGGCCGAGAGCTGGCCAGGGGAGAATGCGCTGGTCTGAGTTGGACCACATTTACAGAAACGCATACATGTCTCCAGGGCAAGAACACTGCAGCAGCGGGCCCTCCAGTATGAGGAATCACTGGGCTGCATCATTTCTCTTCCAGAGAACTGACTGTGGTGAAGATTCAGTCATGCAATTTGTAAAAAATTCTCCTCCTCTAGCACTACAATTTCCATCTCAGGTGATTCATTCTTAATTCCACAACGAAGTGAGAGAGCAAACAGGTACTATGTCCACTTGTCAACATCCATTCCCCCTGCACCGTTCTTATTTCCCTTTGGGAAAGCCAACCTCCCATACTCTCCACCCCACCAGCCCCAGAGCCACGGATGGTATTAATGGCAACAACGTATCCACTGTCATTTACAAACTACAGCTGCTGGCACCCTTTTTCAGTACTTTGAAGAGTCTACAGAAGAAGACAGAGACAAGAGATAGAGAAAGCAGGAGAGATGGGAAAGAGGAGGAAAAGGGAGGGGTACCTGGGTGGCTCAGTCAGTTGAGTCAGACTTGAGCTCAGGTCAAGATCTCACAGTTTGTGGAGTTTAGCACCACACTGGACTCTGTGCTGACAGCTCAGAGCCTGGAACCTGCTTTGGATTCTGTGTGTGTCTCTCTCTTTCCCTGCCTCCTCCCCTGCTCATGCCCTGTGTCTCTCAAAAATAAATAAGCATTAAAAAAAATTAAAAAATAAAAAAAGTAATTTAAAAAGAGGGAGAGAGTAGGAAGGGAATGGAGGATAGTGGAGAGAGACCTTGTTCGAGACTCTTACATATTAATTTGTTCCCAGTCCCCGTTTCTGCCTCTGAATCTCTTAGTTATGTGAACAATACTGAATTCTTCATTTAAAGAAGTTTGATTCTAGGTTCTGTTACTTGCTACAGCACGCACGCTACTTAGAGAGACGGCCCCAGTGATTCAGATCAAGGCCAGGATACAGAGGATTCTCTCTGGGCTCCAGGAGGAGCTCATCAAGTCAGCCCCTCACCTCTGGATTCCTGAAATCTCTCTAGACAAAAGTCAGCATTAACACTGAATACCTCTAGGGGAGGACGCTGTTATGGATAGTTTACTGGGAACATGAAAGCGGGACAACTTTAACGTCTACATCAGTGTACTTTTAAAAGAGAAAGGGCACAGTGTTAAAAATGGCTAAGAAAGAGAGGAAAGATCCCTGGATGTTTAGGCAAAAAGGCTCTAGTTCAAGCCCGGAGTCTGTCAGGGATGCTGGTAAGCAGCTCTCTTTGGCCCTGTGGGCTTTAATTTCTTCATCGAATCACGACAATGACACTTTTTCTTTATGTTACGGAGACCAAATGATGCACAGCCTGTACATGGAAATAGGTCTACTTAAACATTTAAAACCAAAGCAGATGTCCGGACAGAAGCCATGTGCCCCACATTTTCTCCCACAATTCCATCCAAGCTAGAACGTTACAGAAATGGGTTCAGCTACCAAATTTATCATTAATTTGCAAAACCTAAGGAGATATCTTTCTTCAATTTATACTGATGCAGTGTTTTTAAACAACTCTAATTTAAATGAAAATTTCAGTTACAGATTTCAGTGAGGAATTTCAGTGGACTGAAGCATACCCCTGTGCAATATATTTTGTGTTTTCACCAAGAATAGAAAATGTACAGTGGGTCATATGTCCGGTAAGTTTAAAATACGCAAATAATAGGCACTCCACGGCAGTCCCTTAGGAGGTTTGGCAAAATGTCAGTGCCACTCTGCCAGGAAGCTGAACTAGATTTGCAAATGCACAAGAGAGTTTCACCAGGTGTGTGCTCATGAAAATTCTGAGACTCCAGTCCAATTTTCAAACAGTTCTCCAGTGGCTCATTATATAGTGATTCCCGTTAAGGGCGACTGGACTCTGGATGAGGCCCTAAATTCAAGGATGTTTGTCCAAACTCTCACCGAGTAACTATTACATAGTTCTAAAGATAAGAAATCGCACACTGCCATTCCAGGCAAACCCCGACTGAAACACAAAGGCCTGCCAGATTTCCTAATTTGTACAGAGAATTGATATTGAGTCATTTCCACATAGTTTGTGGGTGCTGCCTGTCAACAGTCTCTTTCTCCATACGACTTCCCGGGCTCCGCACATTGTGGAATCGTCTGCTGCCCGTGGTGATGGGAAAGGCTCAACCTTTCACCTCTAGCTTTTCACATAAGCTTGACCTCTACATATACTGATTTGTTTTCTACAACAGATGGCATAAAATATAGATTCCTCAATCTAGATGAAATCTGCTCTTTGTGTAGTCATCCATATGAGATGGTTTTCCAAGATATCAAAGTGAAATTTTTAGTTACCGAATGTCAACATAATATTTTTCTATTTTTTTAAGTTTATTTATTTGAGAGACAGAGTGTGCATGAGTAGAGGAGGGACAGAGAGAGAAAAAGAGAGAGAGAGAGAGAGAGAGCGAGAGAGAGAATCCCAAGCAGGCTCTATGGCATCAGCACAGAGCCTGACGTGGGGCTCAATCTCACAACCATAAGATCATGACCTTAGCTGGGATCAAGAGTTGGATACCTAACTGACTTAGCCACCAGGCGCCCCCATATTACTTTTCAACTACATTTTAACAAGTAGGTTAATTATTGTTTAATTGACTTATATTTTAGTATATTGGCTTTGTTCAAGAAAAGAAGAAATTTGTTTTATCCTCAAACTTTCAGGACACTTATATTTTTCCTTGAGCACAGTACGTGATCTGTTTACTTCAGGGGCAGGTTCACAAACAGTGCACGTGGCCACCTGTTGGAGGAGAGCGTGCTTCGGAGCCGAGCTGGCTTGGGTGTGTGCTTTTCCAGGGCTTTTAGTTCATCAGGTGCCCATGTTTTTCACACTGTGCCAAGTCCCATTATAAAACGTTCCCCACACAACGACCTGGTGCAAAAATCACCTCTTGACTATGAATTGCTGTCTTGAAGCTTTAGGGCTGTGAAGGTGACTTATCTCGTTTCCACAGTAAAGGAGTTTTTAATACAGGCGATGTTTTCTCCCAGAATATTAAAGAAAGGTACTGAAAATGGAAAAGTTAAGTGAGGGGGAAATAAAGCATGAAAATGCTGCTTTAAGAATAAAGAGGATATTATCCCAGTACAGTTTTATTAAAACATTTTCCTTCACGTCATAATATTCTCTTTATGAACAAAGAACTAGGCTCGTCATTGGCTATAATCTGGCTTCATAAGTATGACATTCAAGGTCCTCCCAGGACATGTCACAATCAGGTCCCGGAATTTCATTTTCTTTTAAAAATTGCATACTGTACATCTTGATGCATTTCCTCTGCTTGTGATGCCCACACATTACGTCTCAGTCTAATGCAAGAATGAATACAAATTCTTTGCTGGTCCTCCAACACACCATTTCATGCCTCTCTCACATACTCTGTCTGTTCTCTCTCTGCTCCTTCAGTCTTGAAAAGCCCCTTCCCACCCCTTTCCCTCCGTGCAAACACAACCACCTTTCAGGACTCGGCACAAATGTTACCCTCTTGAGGAAGTATTTTTACCCATGGTGTCCCTGAATAAAATGGAACCACTGATTTATGTACCTTCCTACCATAACACCTGTATACTCGTATGCTACATGCCTCTCCCTAACTGGATTGCAAACTTTTAAGGGAAAGTATACTTTATTATTATTATTATTATTTTATTATTATTATTATATCCCAGGGCACATCACAGTGTGTGACACAGAGCTGGTATTCCACAATTCTAGAATGAACAGAGGTAATGTGAATGCCATAAAGTCATGAAAATAGGCAATTATACCATAATTTTTCTTTTTAATGTGGTACAAAGCTGAGAAGACCTTTGAGAAATCACATTAATTTACATTTAAAAATTGAAGTTAAAATTTTTAAGTGAACTGTCCAAAGACAAACCTAGTGATTAAATATGATTAGAACCCACAACCAACCATCCATTTCCATGTCTGCACTCTCTGTAATATTAGATTTCCTCCCTATTGGAAGTACATCTGGGTAATCTCTAAAATGTCATGCCCTCTGACAATTGTTTTGCTGAGGTAAAACTGGTACATAGCATAACATTATATAATTTCAGGTGTGCACTATAAAGGGATAACCTTCTATCACTGTACAGCTGACCCCTTCCGCCCATTTTGCACACCCCCCATTTCCCTCTGGTAACCAACAGTGTATCTATGAGTTTGTTTTTGTACTGTTTTGTTCATTTTATAGATTCCCATATGAGCAAAATCATATAGTGTTTGTCTTTCTCTCTCTTATTTAGCATGATACCCTCAAGGTTCATCATGTTGTCACAAATGGCAAGATTTCATTCTTCGTTATGTGAGTAGTATTCATTACACACTCACACACACACTCACACACACACACACACACACACACACACCATATCCTCTTGGTACATACATCTGTTGATGAACACTGGGCACTTAGCTAGTTTCTATATCTTGACTATTGTGAATAAATAATGTTGCAATGAACATAGGGGTCATGTATCTTTTCAAATTAGTATTTTCATATTATTCAGACAAGTATGTGGAAGTGTAATAGCTGGATCATATGGTAGATCTGTTCTTAGTTTTTGAGAAATCATCATACTGTTTTTCGTAGTGACTGCACCAATTTACATTTCCACCAACAATGCAGGAAGGTTCCTTTTCATCCACATTCTTGCAAACATTTATTATTTGTTACCTTTTTTATTTTAACCATTCTGAAAAGTGTGAGGCAATACCTTCCTGTGACTGTGATTTGCATTTCTCTAAGAATTAGAAATGTTGAACATTTTTTCCTACGCTTGTTGGCCATCTGTAGGGCTCTTTTAGAAAAAAATGTCTATTCAGATCTTCTGCCCGTTTTTAAATCACCTTTGAGATTTTTTAGTCTTGAGTTGTATGAATTCTTTATATAATATGGATATTAACCCCTTTTTGGATATACGATTTGCAAATATCTCCCATTCAGTAGGCTCCCCCTTTTGCTTGGATGATGGTGTCCTTCGCTGTGCAAAACTTTTTAGTTTGATGTAGTCCCGCTTGCTTGTGTATTTTGTTTCCTTTGCTTCTGAAGGCAAAGCCACAGACACACCGCTAAGACTGCTGTCAAAGAGCTCACGACCTATCTTTTCTTCCAAGAATTTTATAGGTTCAGATCTTACTTTCAAATCTTTAATCCATTTTGAGTTAAATGGTTTAGTTTCTTTTTCTGTATATGGCTGTTCAGTTTTCCCAGTACCATTTATTGCAGAAAATTTTAATGCAGAAAGACATTCCAGTGTATGTTGTTGACTCCTTTGTCATAAATTAATTGTCAGTAAGCGTGTGGCTTTATATCTGGGCTCCCAATTCTGTTCCTCTCATCTGCTGTCTGTTTCTATGCCAGTCTCTAAATTACAATGGCTCTGACAGTTCTTTTTTTTTTTTTTGTCATTTTGCAGAAGTAGTCGTTCTAATAATGAAGTATAAAGTCATCTTTTTTTGAGAGATTGAGTGGAAAGCAACAATATCATATTTATAAAATAGGTGAAGATGGCTAAGCCTTGGTCTTTGTACACAGAAAAGTTGTCATTTAATCCACATAGGATAAAACTCTTGTCTGTATTCCAGTACCCCTCCACCCCAGCAATCCCAGTAAGCCTGGGGAAAAATTCTGGATATAATATCTTACCAAAGAAGAACTCATGGCATGTGTAGGTCAGTCTTAATCATATCTGCTTGTAAAAGGTTGTTTGACCCCAATGTGGTACCCAAATATATAAATCAATCACAAACATAAATTATTGATAATAATCCTATAACTGAATACTCCACTTAAAGCAAGGGACAGTTCATATAGGCAGAAAATCAATAAGAAAACAACAGCTCTGAATGACACATTGGACCAGATGGACTTAAAAGTTATATTCAGAACTTTACATCCTAAAGCAGCAGAATACACATTCGTCTCGAGTGCAAATGGAACATTCTCCAAAACAGATCATAATCTGGGTCACAAAACAGCCCTCAACAAGTATTAAAAGACTGAGATCATACCATGCATATTTTCAGATAACAATGCTATGAAACTTGAAATCAACCACAAGAAAAAATTTGGAAAGCCTCCAAATACGTGGAAGTTAAAGGAAATTTTATATTTACCAAGAGTTGGGTTAGAAATATACTTGTCATATATTAAGTACCACCCTCCAGCTTACAACATAAGATTTTTCTTCCTGGTATCAAAGTTGCGTATAATATGCAAGAATGACATATTTCACTATATATTTCTACAATCTGCTTTATACCACCAGATGGAACAGAGATAGAGTGTTTGCTAAAACAAAAAGTGCTCTAATTATATTTGCTTTGACAAAAAATGCAAATGGAATTAAAAAAAATTTTTTAATAATTACCTTGCCTTCTATTGTATAAAGATTTATTAAATTGGTTGTAATTTCATCTGAATTTACTTTTCAAAACACTTGTGTTTTTAAATATATTCTTCTACCTATTTATACAAAAACTACAGACAGTTTCTCATAGACAAGTGGCACATTACTCTGTTTTGACCTCCCCATTTAAAAAAGAGAGAGAGAGAGGGAGGGAGAGGGAGGGACAGGCTCTGAAGTCATTTTCCCCTAAAATTGCATGGACTTATCTAGATGGAAAATCCCTAATTTAAATATGTACAAAATCATAAATTTCATTGAACAGTCTTGTCAATATCACTTTATTTCCAAACTAACTAGCGAAGATGGAGAATTTGAGGAACCTTAAGTTTCAAGTAGGAGCTTAGCACAATGTAGTCCTGAAGAATATGGGCTTGGGGCCAGATCTGGGGCGGAGCCCTGGTACCGCCTTCTAGTGATGTTATAATACTGGGCATGTTACTGAGCCTTCACAGGCCTGTTTTCTCACTGTTAAATGGGGATTCCATCCAGTCATTCAATAAACATTTACTGAGTATCTATATATGCCAAGCACAGTGGAAAATGGTGACATTTACAGAATGTAAATGAATTTACAGAAATGTAAATACAAAATAAAAGTCAAAGTAGATGACATGTCTGGGAGGTTCAGTTGTTTGTTTGACTTTGGCTCAGGTCATGATCTCACAGTTCGTGGGTTCAAGCCCAGCATTGGTCTCTGTGCTGACAACTCAGAGCCTGGAGCCTGCTTTGGATTCTGTGTCTCCTTCTCTCTGCCTCTCCCTCTACCCAAAATAAAAATAAACAACAACAACAAAAAAGCCAAAATTGGTGCTACCTTGACTAACTCCCACTTAACTAATTAGATTTAAAATTTCATTTTGTTGGTGGATCCTGTTGAAGAGAGCTCAAAGCATGAGAAATGTGCAGAGAAGAAGTTTCCAGTGTTATAAACTCCCCATGCACTTCTGTGCCTTCAAGTCTTCTATAACTTGTAGCCTAGCTGCCCTTATTATTATAATTATCTTATTCTACCAACTGCAGACATGTGAATGTGTAAAGAAATATTGCTCTAAAAACAAAGTTAAATACCATGGGAAAAGTGAAAATGGCAAACCATTATATAAAATGTCACTTTGACTAGGGATAGCCAAGGCAATTAGGAAAAATTAGGAAAATTCACGAAATTTCCCAGTACAGTATATTCACATTAATTCTCAATTTTTGTAAGTTTTTGCCCTCTTTACAGAAACTGAAAGAGGCAGTCATAGACAATGAGTTATGGATTCATTCATGTGAAAGAAATCGAGGTGATGTCTAATCAACAGATTCATATGGACAGAGTGAGCTCGTTTCGATAGATAGACAGTAGTTTTGATGAGTGACATAAATTTAAATAGAATATTGCAGATGCAAATAGCTGGAGTAAGTTCTGGTGTTAAATGCTTTTTTTTTTTTTTTTAATCCCTGGGCTACAGAAATCCCTGTCTTCCATTTGTTTGTCCTGAGAGCACCTATCTGAACTGTGGACCACTGAGCCTGGAGCATACTGTGTGCTCGTTGTATGTTATTTTAGATGCTAGAAGAAATGTGCTTCCTGAGGTTATTCAGTTGCTAGTGAAGGCACTCAGACTCAGTGCATTTCCCCTATTGAATTTTTCTATATGAATTTAACCCACATGTCTACAAAATTGAGGGTCCTTGGTGTTGTATCTAGCTCCTGCAAGAGAGCGCAGGGCCCTCTTGCTCAAACATCCACCCCACAGCCTCTCCCTCTGTCCCAGCTTATGTGGGGAATGAAGAGTCAGAGATTTGCACACAGTTTCTGACAGGAGACATCAGACCCCTGTCCCCGGGGATGTAGCCAAAGCCACAGTGAGAGAAGCACCCCAGAAGCTCCTAGCCCTGTCCCCACAGGGCGACGCAGGGGCCCAATGGTCACCTGGCTGAACAGTGTAGTCTGTGCCCCAGGGCACAACCCTGGAATTACAGGACTTGAGGCTCACTTAGGGTGACTGCCCATCCACCTGTCTCCCTTATGGGAGGGAGAGAGAAGCAAAGAGAGGAAGGGGCTGAGAGAGGGGGAGAGGGAGAGAGAGACCTTGTTCTGAAATGTAAATAAATCCTTTCTGGAGGAGGATAAGAAGGAGAGAGGAGGTAAGATTTCTGGCTTCCTTCCCTTGGCTACCCTGGACTATGAGCAAATGACTCTAATGAGAGAACAGCCTGTCAGTCTTTCCAGAGGTTTCTATCTCTAGGGCTGCAATTAAATCATCCCTTAATGTAGAAAACCTAGACTGCCCCGCCTCCCACTCATCCCTTCTTCCTCAACTTTCTCAGCATGCTTACTGTCATTTCATTGCACAGGGTACACTGCTTCTCCCTGCCTTGCTTGCTGTCTCTGCACAAAAACAGGGTTCTGTTTCCCCCAGTGGAAGTGTAAAACAGGATCCAAATCTGCAGTTCTGTCTCCTAAAGATCGTGACATAAGAAAAAACGGAAAAAGGCAATCTCAAATGTTTGGAATATATACTCTCCATCAAGAACTGGTCTCAACATTGTATATATTGTCTTATTTTGTCTTCACAATATTTATCAAAGACAGACATTATTTTTTTGACGTTATCTCAACTTTTTGTTGAGAAAATGGAAAAAGAAGTTGAACAGCTTCTTTCTAAACTTACACACTTTTGAACTTGGGAACTGAAGGATTCCAATCCAAGTCTTTTGAGAATGTATTTTCCTTAACTTTCCAATAAAGCATAATGTTTCCCAAACACAAAGGATTGGAACAACTCCCCAATGCTAACTCAATATTAAATGTTAGAGATTGTACCTGCAGGAGGGGAAAACATATCATCTGTTCACTTTTAATGACTTCTCATACCATTTATTAAAACTTTCTAAGTTCAACCTAAAGAAAATTATAATTATTTTATTATTTTTTATTTTTTAAAATTTATTTGCTTTGTGAGAGAGAGAGCGTGTGGGTGAGAGTCAGACAGAAAGGGAGAGAGAAAATCCCAAACAGGCTCCACACTGTCAATGAAGAGCCTGATATGGGGGATGAGATCACAGTGAGATTATGATCTGAGCCAAAATAAAGAATCGAATGCTAACTGACTGAGCCACCCAGGCACTCCCTGAAATTATAATGGTTTTAAATAAACATACACAGGGGTGCCTGGGTGGCTCAGTTGGTTAAGCATCCGGTTTCGACTCAGGTTATGATCTCGTGGTTCGTGGACTCGAGCCCCACGTCAGGCTCTGTGCTGACAGCTAGCTCAGAGCCTAAAGCCTGCTTTAGATTCTGTGTCTCCCTCTCTCTCTGACCCTCCCCTGCTCGTGCTGTCTCTGTCTTTCAAAAATAAATTTTAAAAAACGTAAAAAAATTTAAATAAACATACACAAGATTGTCATAATAGATGTGTGCATTGAATATGACTTTGAAACCACACCAATTTGTGATTATAAAAGATATAAAAAAAACTACTCATTGACATTTGAAATAGGCAATTATTCATTCAATAACAGAGAGCTGACAGAAAAGTAAATGATGCCCAGAACCCAGTGATATCGTGCAGTGTAATTAAAGGGTCCAC
>PJEM01000033.1:51960-59460 GCA_004023845.1 Helogale parvula | reverse complement strand
CAGATGGTTTATTTCCCTCCCATTCTTTCAATATGCCTATTACTCAGTAATTACACACCCTGAATTTGTTTTCTCTTACTTTAGCTTTCTTTCCTATTTTACATCAGGATACACCAGACACCCTCGGTGATGTTCTCATTTCATATTTCAATTGTATATTGGTATTTTCAATTTTTTTTTCATATTTTAAATTTTCAAGAACATTATATTGTATTACTAAGTATTTTATATTGAATATAGATACTGTTGAATGGAATATCTTCTTTATGTCTCTAAACATATTTTGGGGGCAGCTGTGTATCTCAGTCAGTTAAGGGTCTGACTTCAGGTCAGGTCGTGATCTCACAGTTCTTAAATTTGAGCCCTTTGTTGGGCTCTGTGCTGACAGCTCAGAGCCTGGAGCCTGCTTAAGATTCTGTGTCTCCCTCTCTTTCTGTCACTCCCCTGTTTTTGCTCTCTTTATCTCTCACTCTCAAAAATAAATAAACATTAAAAAATTGTTAAACATATTTTGGATGATTTTTGAAGCTTTCTTTCTCCTGCATGATCTCAGTTTCCTCTAAACTGTTATGTCCACTTACCTTTCCTTCTGATTTCATAAATATCTAATGATCTTACGTTGTCTGTTCCTAGCTAACCCTTGAAGCTTAAAAGAAATAGGGGCACCTGGGGGCTCAGTCAATTGAGCTTCCCACTCTTGATTTTGGTTCAGGCCAGGATCTCAGGGTTCATGAGATCAAGCCCATGTCTGGTTCTGCACTGAGCATGGAGCCTGCTTAAGTTTCTCTCTCTCCCACTCTCACTTGCACTCTCTTTTTCAACCTCTCTAAAATAAATAATAATAATAATAATAATAATAATAATTAAAAAATCTAAGAGGAAAGCAGTGTGCCATCGCCGTGCCATAGCTCACGGACGGAGCACTGTGCATCACTGAGGGCTCCGGGACCAATCAGTCTCCTCTCCCAGAACGAGGAGATCCCGCCCCTACCTCAACCGTCACAAACATGCACGTTTCCTCTCCCTACATGGAAGACAAAATGCCGCCTGGCGTCATTTTGAAAACCAATTGAGCAGAGATGGTGTGAGTGTGGCAGCAGAGGGGAGGCTCAGCAGTCACTCCATAACCTTCACCTTGCCCTCTTGTTGTTAATGCGGGCGCTCTACCTTCAACCACAGCCTCAGGCTCCGGCCCGGATTACTTGGGTTTCAGAGTCTCTAGAAAATAGGTTGAGGGAGGGCTACCAATCAGCTTCTCAGAGAGCAGATGGTTCCAGGTGGTTCCCGGTGGTCTTTAATCAGACTTTAAAATAATCCCTTTATCCAAGTCTCTATAAAGAGTGGATATCTCCAATCCCTGGGCCTCTTGAGGATGGAGACGTGACTCCTTCTTGAGCGGAGTCAGTCAGCTCCTACATCTGCGTTGTGGTTCCCAAATATCACTGCTTTCTCTCCCATTCTTTATGTCCTTTTTGATATAAGTCATCTGAAAAGCCAACTGTGTATTAAATTCACCACCTTTGTCTAAAAGTCTTACCACAAACTTCACAATAGGAAGCCCTACATTTTCGGAGCATAAATCCTTGAGATTGCAACCATGTGCTTCAGAGAAGCCGCAGAGGGTAACTGTGCATTTCCCACAGTGCTGCCAATGACATGAGGAAATGTAAGCACTGCTAAAATGTGCGTGTAAGCCTTCCACTGAAACTCTTGTAATCTGCAATCAGAATGGTTTCATAGAAGGCCTAAAAAAGGCAGATATGTAGGCCTTTTCATACAGCAGGGATGGCATAGTAGAGGGGAACACTTGAGTTACAGAGAGAATGTCAGACTCAGCACCATCCAGTACTACTCTCTTAAAAATGAGCTAACAAGGGACCAGCTCTTAGTGCTAGTTTTATTTCTCATGAAATGTAATGTGAGATATTCATGATCCACTGAAAACGGACACAATACAGCAAAGGGCTGAAAAGGCCGCATCTGCATGGGTCTTGAATATTTTCATTCAGGTCAAACAGAAGCTTCCTGGGAGGGACATTTGTCAAATGTTTTCATCAATATCGCTTCTTGGAAGTTATCCAGTTTGGATTCTGAAATAGTGCGCTCATGGTTTTAACCACCAGAAAGCAGATACGGAGCTGAATGTTGGCCATGTATCTTTAAAACTCTGGTCCATTCAGCAAAATAGAAGTCATATCAATGTTAACATAAATCTATTTTTCTTGTGCAGCAATTATGCAAAACATTCATTTAAACATTTTGTTCTGCATTTTCAATTGATTGCTCTGGATTTGCGAAAGCTGCATAACTAGCCTGCAGAAACTTCACACTAGAAGATGCTAATACTCCCAATTACCCTGCTTCCTTCCTGTATGCTGTATCCGCTAGCAACACTCTAAATAATGAAGGGAAATCACTGGGTGAAATTTCTTCACTGACTGTGATTTTGTGGTGGGATCTATGCAAGAGGAGACTATTATTTATGAGATGCTTAGAAAAAAATGCCAACGTATCAAATATTCTTTCATTTACAAAATTAATTTAGATTGCAATGTGGAGGTCTCAAAAATGAGAAACGACTTGACATTTGCATTAGCACACCTGCTATTAAAGTGCAAAAAAGCAAATTGGCCACCCCAGCATTCTACGTCTAGCTGGAGGAACCCAAAGGGAATTTTCCATGGGATTCCTTTTTCTCACCTCTCAATCATGTGCTATGGTGCAAGGTGTCAACTTGACTAAGAGAGTACCACATGACAGAGAATCTCCTTTCTGTTCTGGGTAATTTGAGCAAAAATGAGATGTGTAAAATTTAGTGGGTGAAAGTGAAACATCAGAGTATTTTCCTCTCTGGGCTCCATGGTAGTTACTTAGTGACAGCCAGATGTGGACACTGGCGATTCCATTTTGTCCCCAGTCTTCCACACTCCACACTAAACTCTTCCCCGGGCATCAGTGCCCTGAAATAGTGTCCTCAGGCCCACCAGCAAATGCAGAGGAGTGCCCCCCACTGCTCCCACAGCTTGTCAGCTTATTCTCACATATTTACTTTTTCATAACACTCACACTACCTCTGCTTCCCTAATGGAAATCTAATACAGTTTTTTTTAAATATCAAAACTGTGTGTGCATCACATATCAAAACTTACATTGCCAAATTAAAGGAAAAATGCACTGATATGGTTTGTAACTTACAGAAAGTGCAGAACTCTTCAAAAATTTCAGAATAGCAACTGTACAGACCCTATCCTTTTTCTAATTATCAGTTACCATATGCTTTATTTTGAGCTGTCTCTTATTTGCTTTGATATCTCTGGTTTTTGCTACTAAAATGGTCCTCCTTTGCTACTTATTTCTAGTTTTTTATTGCAGGTACATACAGCCGCTTGTCAACTTTCCTTTAGAAAGGGATTCCCCTTAGAAAGGAACTGCTCCATATGATAGACACACTTCATGTTCCAAGACAAGACAACTTTAATATAAATAAAATACATTAAATTCTAGCAATTTCAGAATCCAGAAGTGAATCACAGGGATACCACAAGGTGCTGTGTTGCTAACGACTTCTAAATCCTTTACTAGTTAGCTTGCCACACTGCCCCCGGTTCAGTCGTTTCTCTCCTTGAGTCATTACTGACAAGCAGGACAATTATGTGGTCTTGCGTCAATATTTTTCTCTCTTGCATTGAACCTCTTCCGGATTCTGGACTATGACCTTTTCTAAATCTTGACCTCCATCCCCTCCATTCTGATTAATATTCCAAGAACTGTTTCTGCCCCAAGCTCTGCCACTTTACATCGCTATTTTTACAAATTTCTACGTGTCTGAAAGAATCATGTTTCCTAAGGTTTTTAAAACTGAATTTACATTTAAATGCAATTCAGTTTAATAAAAAGAAAAATTCTCAAAAAAATATTTCATTTCTAGCTGTAAACTTAGGGTTACAGGATTGTATCAGCCACATAAATTAAAGCATTTAAATTAAGTGCAATACAGTTTTGTAAAATGCTATCCATGCACTAATAGAAAATGGTTACTTTTAATGTATGGTATATCATACTAAGCCATGTCAGTGTTTTATACATTATTATCTGCCATAAAAAGGGGAGGGGGAGACAGCCCACCCAAAGTGAATATATCTCATAGAAGACAAAGTCTATATTAAATTTTTGTATTTTTAGAGAAAAATAAATCTTTTGGATATTACTGATGTAAAATTACTGATTTATGTTCTAATTTTGCTTCTGTGACTTCTAAATGGACAGAGAAAATAAACCTGTGTATACTTACACTGGTAGACAAGAGACAGACTCTAGGTCTCGGTCCCCAAATTCTACGTCTGGGTGTTCACGCCTCTGGACACATGCCCATCCCCCCACCCCCTGTTGACTCGGGATGGGGCTGCAGATAGCTCCTAAATGAGAGAATGTGGGAAAAGCAGAAGGGTTATGCTTCAGTTTAACTCCATTTCCTCGCAGACTCTCTCTTTTTCTGTCCTGTGGCCTTGAGGAAGCCAGCCGCCATGTTGCAAACTGGCCTATGGCGAGTCACATGGCAGGAAAATGAGGGCAGCCTCTAGGAACTGAGGGTGACCCCATGACAGACAGTGAAAACCTGAAGCTCTCAGTCCCTCAGCTGCAAGGAAATGTGTTCTGCCGATACCCAGGTGAGCTAAGAACCAGATTTTTGTTTTTTCCCACTGAGCCTCCAGATGAGAAAAGTTCCTGTCGATACCATGGCTACAGCCAGATGAGATTCTAAAGCAGAGACCCTGTTAAGCTGCCCAGACTTCCAACATACAAAACAAAAAATGGAGATAATAAGTGTTTGCTGCTGTAAGCTGTTAAGTGTGTGGTGATTTGTGGCACACTGACAGATGACTGATACACCTGCACACACACATTCATACATCTGTCTATGAGTTCATACTAATCCCTCCTAATCCAACCCAACAGACAGGATTCTAGCCCTCTTCCTGTCCTTATTTGTAATTCCTTTCTCCTACAGTGAAAAATGTGACCTTCATCAACCACTGCATATTTGCCCAGTTTTATTATACACATATGGTAGCTCCAGAATTTCTAACTTATAAACCATACAAAATGCAAATATACTAATTATACCATAATATCTGCATATTTTTATCTTTAGCCTTAGAATATGTTACCAACATAGTTTTTAGGAAGTTTATTTAGGTCAGTTCATTTCTTTTTCATCCTTTTTACTGTAGTTATATTGTTACTTATAACACAGTTAGGTTCATTTGTTATATTTTGCATGCTATTTGGGGTTTTACTTCCTGGTTGACATAAATTACTCAGGTATATTTATCACTTTATTTATTTATTCATTTTTTAAATTTAAATCCAAATTAGTTAACATGTGTAGTCTTGGCTTTAGGAGAAGAACCCACTGATTCATTTTTTCCATATGACACCCAGTGCTCATCCCAAAAAGTGCCCATTTAACCCATCATCACACCCACCGTCCTCCAGCAACACTCAGTTTGTTCTATGTATGTGTATGTATATACACACACCACATCTTCTTTATCCATTCATCAGTCAATGGACATTTGGGCTCTTTCCATCCCTTGGCTGTTGTTGATAGCCCTGCTATAAACATTAGGGTGCATGTGTCCCCTTCAAATCAGCATTTTGTGTCATTTGGAAAATAAGTAGTGTTGCTATTGCTGGGTCATTTGGTAATTCTATTTTTAACTTTTTGACGACCCTTCATACTGTTTTCCCAAGTAGCAGAGAGTGCATTCCCACCAATAGTGCAAGAGGTTTCCTCTTTCTCCCCATCCTGGCCAACATCTGTTGTTGCCTGTGTTGTTCATTTTAGTCACTCTGACCAGTGTGACGCTGTATCTCATTGTGGTTTTGATGTATATTTTCGTTATGATGAGTGATGTTGAGCATCTTTTCATGTACCTGTTAGCCATCTGGATGTTTTCTTTGGAAAAATATCTATTCATATCTTCTGTTCATTTCTTCCCTGTATTATTTTTTGGGGGGTGCTGAGTTTGGTAAGTTCTTTATTAGATTCTGGATTCTAACCCTTTATCTGATATTTCATTTGTAAATATCTTCTCCCATTTTTTTGGTTGCTTTTTAGTTTTCTTGATTGTTTCCTTCACTGTGCAGAAGCTTATATCTATTTTTTGAGTATGTAAAATGGTACCATGGTTCTAAGAGTCAAAGCTGGAAAAAAATTTTCTCAGTGCCACTTCCCCATTATTCCTACCTACATCGATCCCATGTCCCCCATTTTTGTACCCCATTCCCACTCACTCCCTACTGGTATCCAGTTGCATTAGTGTATAGATTATCATTCCTGTATTTCCTTTCTGCAAATGAGTAAATACATATGTATTTTCTTATATCCTTTCCTTTCTATTTTTCCTTTCTATACTATTGATCCTTGTTTCCACTTTTTTAAAACTTACTATACACAGGGACTCATGAAATAACAGTTCATACAGATCTCGTACATTTGGGTTACAGAGAAATTTCCTCAGTCTTCTTAGAGAACTCCATGTTTTCATCTATTACATTTAAGTATCTAATCTATTTGGAGTTTTTTTTTAATTAAAAATTTTTTAATGTTTAGTTTTGATAGAGAGACAGAGTGTGAGGAGTAAAGGGCAGAGAGAGAGAGTAGCACACACACACAGAGTCTGATGCAGGCTCCAGGCTCTGAGCTGTCAGAGCCTGACGTGGGGCTCGAAACCAAGAATGATGACCTCATGATCTGACTCAAAGTGGGACGCTTAAGCAACTGAACTGCCCAGGTGTCGCTGGAGTTTCGTTTTAAGAATGTTGTGAGGAGCATAGCTCAATTTATCTCCTTCTGAAAGATTACTCAATTGCCCAGCACCATTTATTAAACAGTCCATCACTGTCTCAATGTTTTGAGATGCCATGTTCATGATATATTAAATTTCCACATGTTCATTGGGTCTATTTCTTGGCTTTCTTTTCCATTTCACTGGTTTGTCAAGTCATGGAGGAGCACTACAATGTTGTGATTATAGAGGCGTATGATATGCGTTATGTCTAAAATGGCTGGGCTTCCCAGGTAGCTTAGCTTCCCAGTGTTTTCCAAACTATCTGCATATTTCGTTTTTCCATTTCAACTTTTGAATCAATTTGTCCAACTCCACAAAAATTTCTGGGTACACTAATTAGTATACCACGACCTTCATAAATTTAGAAAAAAACTTTCCAGTTTGTGATGCTAGTCTGTCCTATCTATGAACAAAGAAGATATCTTCATTATTTAAAATCCAGACTCCCAGTAGGGTTGGAAAGTATTTTTCACATGTTGCAAATTCCTTATTAAATCAATTTTAAAATAGTTATTTTTTGTTGTTGCTATGACAACTGTTATTATTTCTGTAAATGACGACTAATAATTTTTGTTTCTTTTTTTAATTTTTTAAATAGTTTATTGTCAAATTAGTTTCCATATAACACCCAGTGCTTCTCCCCCCA